>ML789212.1:38801-92723 GCA_009831015.1 Picea engelmannii | reverse complement strand
ACGAGGAACTATTAGTTTTACAATTGACCGCTTTTTTAAATTTATCTTCAAAATCATAAAACTTCTCTAATCTAATTACAGATTTGGGTATGGAATTTACCATGTCCGACAGAGCTTCAGGAGATTTCGGATCAGGTATTACCGTAAAATCGTGCAAATTGTCATCGTGCATGCATTCATCTATCACCGCGCCTTGAAAGGTTTCTTCCATGTGCAGAAAGTTAATGATATGCTGATCATTGTCGAATACTCTCCAGTTCGTGATATTGTCAGGAACAGATGGTCGAAACAACAGCTCAACAGAGAATGCATCTGGCGATAAGCCTTCTGCAGGAAGAAGTTTAGAGGCTACATTAGCTAATAGATCTACTTCAACATTATTTAATCTAGGAATGGAATTTATATTGAAAGCAGAAAATTTATTCATTAAACTCCATACCTCAGACTGGTAGCTCTTGAGATGCGGAGAGAGACAGTGGATAGAGTCTCTTACCTGTCTAACCACTATTTTAGAGTCGCCAAATACAACCTGGTTTTGAATGTTCATATCTAGAGATTTTCTGAGACCTTGTGGTAAAGCCTCATATTCTGCAGTATTATTAGTGCATTCAAATTCTAGTCTACAAGCCATTAATGTCTTGTTACCTGCCGGATCGATAATGATGTAGCCTGCACCAGCTCCTTCTTTAGACTTAGAACCGTCGAAATATAGAGACCAAATTTGATTTTCATCGGGCACATGGGACTGTTGTATAGAAGCTGTTGGTTGCATATATGCTACAATCTCAAACTGTTGTTCTGGATTGCTGATAGGTGAAGCCTCGACCATGAAATTGCCAAAGAAGGTGTCCATCCCTTGGACTTCGGGTGAATCAATAGAAGGTGCATATGGTTCGTTGGGATCGTTCAGATCTGTGACCGTGAACTTAAGGTAGCGCTCACGATTCACCCTGATCTTGTTAGGCCTACCGTTCTCCGGAAGCCATAGGTGAGACCAGTTTGTCGCGAAGTAACCATGTAGCTGTTCCGACCAGTCCCTGCTTAAAAATAGACCATACACTTCTGGAATATCCACAACAATTATATCAATAACCTAATGAACCTTAGGGTTAGACGATAATCTAATCAATACATTTTTTAGTTCGCCTATAACTTTAACATTGGTTCGATCAAGCTGTATGATTTTTAAAGTAGATGGTTCCACTTTAGCATTAATCTTTTGGCAGACAGACCAATGCATCACATTGGATGACGCTCCTGAATCCACCATACAATTATGCACGTTTCTGTTGAAAATTTCGAAAGTTAACAAGAAAGGAGGTACATTTTTGTGAGTACTAAGAGTAGTAGCTTGTGGATTTTTACTTGCAGTTTCTATAGCTACTTTATCTACATTATTTACATTATTTACATTACTTACAGGAAGGCTTCCTTTATCTTAAAGATCAGGATTATTTTTAGTGGAAGTCTTCTGAGGGACTTTGTTTTGCACAACCTTGTTACCACTTGAATTACCGTTTTTGTCGTTCTCTGAAATATTTTGCAACATTTTTTGAAGAAGAAATGGAAACTTCAATAACTCATAAATAGAAATGTTAGCCCTTAACTTTTTAAGATCTTCAACAACATCATAATCTAAGTTGGGGTTCACATTACTCTGTTTAGTCTCAGCTGATTTAGATTGATTTGGAGGCGAAGTTGTTGTATTTTCGGAAGAAGGTTTATTTGTTTCCTTGCTCCTAGTGTTATAAGGATGAACTGTCTCGAAGTTCTCTTGGAAGATGCTATCCGAGAAGTGTCCAAAAATGTTTGGAGAAGACTCTTCTTCTTGAACTGTTTCTTGTTCAACTACCTCCTGAGGGATCTCAGGGGGCATCAAGTTATCTTGGGTATCTAGAATTGATTGAAGAGCACATTGCAAACTTTCTAGACTAAGGCCTTCAGTAGTTGGGTTAGGTCGGTTGGTAGGAAAAGGATTTTGGAAAGGGGGTTTGTAGGTTCCTTTACTCAAGGAAGCTTCTTCGGTTGACCTTTTTAATTCTATAACTTGATTTGACAGTTTTTGAACAACTTTAGTTAGGTTTTCCAAATCAGAGTTTTCAGGTTGTGTTTTAATTTGAGTGGGTCTGGGGAGTATTTCAATCTTCTTTTTGGAAGAAGAGCTAGTCTCAGTTTCGTTGTTAGAAGAGTCTTTAAGACTAAGTATATCCTTTTCAATCTGGCTGGCCTCCTCGAAGGCCTCTAACAACGTGGCTTTCTTGGATTGTTTAACCCAAATAGCTATGCTTTGATGCAAAGATTTAGTGTAGTAAGCTATTATAAGACTCTCAGCAGGCATGGAATCCGCAGGAATTTGATTTTTGAGTGTTAATAATATTTGATTAAAGTCTTTAACTTTTTCTTTTGGGTTCATTTTTAAGCTAGAAAGATCCATGACCAGGACTTCCGGAGGTTTACCGTCTCCAAATTTTTCCAAAAAGCATGACTCAAACTTTTCCCAAGACACGATGGTATGGGGTTGTTGGGAAAAGTACCATGTGGATGCATTACCCTCGAAAGTATAAGGGAAAAACCTACAGACAATGTCTTCATGTTCGATGTTACAGAGTCTAATGGCTAACATAAAATTTTTAATGTGATCTTCAACAATCTGTTTTGAGTCAGGGTCAAACTTGGGAAGCCATTTCTCTGGGTGTTTAGGTAAAGGGTGCCGAGCTCCAGGTACAGCTACAACATCCTGATCAAGCCAGGGTCTAGCAGGATTGTTCTGATTTGCGATTGGGGTAGTAGGTGTGGAAGGCTAAGAAGGTGAATTGCCTTCGTCAGAGGAATCTCCTTCAGAAGATGAAGGAGACGATGGAGGTGGTGAAGGAGGTATCCCAGATCCTCCTGCAGCAGGATTCGAAATTGGATCTGTAGGATTCACAGTGAGGTTAGTATCTCCTAATTGTTCTCTGATATCAGAGAAGTCTAAAGGTTGACCCCACGGACGGTTTGGTTGCCTAAGACGAGCTAAGGAACTATGTGTTTTTATAAGAGATTGGTGGACAATCTCTTGTATGTCAGCACCTGTAGGATTAGGGGTTGTTGGCTCAACTGTGATCTGTGGATCGTCGGTTGAAGTAGTTTTTGTTTGAGGGGGAATATTATCGTTTGAATGGCTTCTGGTCACTATAGGTGATCGATTTGGGGGGGCGGGGGAGTCTTGCGACTGCCTCGTGCATGTTGTCTTCTGTTTCTTATCAGCTGCTTGGAGTTGGTCTTTTTGATTGGTCAATAACGCAACTTTGCTTTCCAGCGACTAGATTTTTTATTGGAGTATGGGAACATCAATGTAATAACGTTCCAACCATAAATCGCATTGGTCACAAGAAGACTGTGTGGGGTTTGAAAGGGCAGACGAGGGTTTGGATATGTGGCTGAGGGTTTCGTTAGGCAATTTAATACCCGGGTAGCTAGGGTTATTTCTTAGGCAAGGGGGAAGATTTGTTACGAAATCGTAAGGTGGCTCGGGACACAAACCCTGCGAGTAGGGGTACTCACTGGCTAAGAAATGTTCAACATCAGAGTCGGAATCCTCACTCAAAACTATAGGTTTTGACTCAACAGAGGGTTTAGGCTTGTTCTTTTTACCCTTAGCGTTGGCAGTAGGGTTTGCCTTGGGATTTTTGCTCACAGGCTTTTTAATAGTCTCGGCACTCTTACTTACAGCGTCGGGTAAGTCGATAGGAGGGTAGGCCGAAGGCTTAGGAGCAGGCAATAGGATATGGAAGGGCACCGGGGGTACAGGCTTGACTTCACTCACCATAGGTTTGTCAACCTGTATAGGTTTTGGATCCTCGAAACCATTCCGAGCAACGAAAGTTCCCCAACTATCACCATGCAAACCCAAATGATAAACAACGATAAGCTTAATAAGTCCATAGTGGAACAGGCTACTGTCAGCCTGCTGCCTTTTGAACCTTTTCGACATTTTATACAGGCTACGATGAAAATAAAAGGGCATATTGAGCGGATATCCCATAAAACTCATAAGAAAACACAGGTGGTAGAGAAACACAAGTTTGTATCGACCTTCACAGGTCACGAACTGTTTGATTACCATCAAAGTATCGTGCCATCGTGGTTTAAGTGCAGAGATGGGCATACCTCTGTCACAAGAGGTGAATTTGCGCGAGAGGAACAACAGTGTCCATGGGACCTCCTCGACCTTACAATTATTGAACCAATGTTGTCCTGTGGAAGGTAACCCCGTGGCAAAACTGATAAATTTCTCATCAATTTCCAACTGTATGTCGCCCACCTTGGCTCTACAGCCATCGAAGGTCATGGAAAACTGTCGTGCTACACAGAGATTAAAACCCTCAAATCATTTCACGAAGGTAAGCCATCCGTTTTCCTCCAAGTCTTTGCAGGCATTGTCAAACATTAATAGGGCTTGGTTCCCATTTGGCTCGATCTGCACGACTGGTGCCATGTAGCCGAGCACATGGTAAACCGAGGGTTTGGATCACAATACACACACAGGAGCAAAGATGCGTGCTGCTAACAGAAGTGAAAGGTGATAAGTGGCAGGCATAAATGCCATCGTGCAAAGGTGGTGGAGTTATTCACTGCCATGCATAACAATTATGGTCAATAGTACCACCGCCAGCGTTCATAGCTGTTATACCCACTATAACATGGTTTAACACTCATGTCAATTGCCCAACCAATAAAACAATGGTAAGTGTATAAACAAACGTGTTTAATCAACATTATACCAAAGTTTGAAACCATCAATCATACGATTTAAAACTAATAGCATATGTTTAACCATGCGCCAATGGATCTTCATACAATCAACATGCCAATAGTTATGAAAATACAAACATAGGTATCATATTGAAAGATATAAATGAAAGATTTAACCATAACAACCATGTATTTTCATGAAACCAAAGGTCAAGTAGGTCAAATAAAATGCAATCCAAATGCTAATGCCTTACAAACTCAATAAAACCAAATTACACAATCTATCGAAACCTGAGTACCGATCAAAGAGTCTTGCCAGCTGTATAATCAAAAGGTAAGCGCAATAGGCATATCGACAAAAGAGATAATGAAAGTTCAGATAATGATTGAAATACGACTTCGACAAATGAAGTTTTCACGCTTACAGTCGTGAAAACAAAATGAAGGCAAATGTGCAAATGTTGCAGAAAATGAAAATGTCGTTTATTTGAAAATAACGACGAAAAATTGATGTTTTCAAAACATAGGTGTAGGCAGCTTATAAGACCAAAGAAAAATGTGAATTGGCTGCCAACAGTATGCGACCAAATTGTTATGTAGCCTGCATATGCCTTCTAAAAACTACGGTTTCCTTTCTCTTGGATACTTCTAACCCTCTGTAACTTCTTTCACATAGATCTATAACATGTCACTGTATCCAGACTGTAACTGTACCATGTGCATGCATCCTCATACATAAAATTTACCCAAAGCATATATCTCTCTCTCTAGTCATGTGCCATATAGGTGTGTGTAATCATGAACAAGTATAATAACCCTCACATGATCTAGTCATCAAACCCTTTCTGATATTCAGCCTTTCAATACATCAACCACTTCAGAAATACAATCTTTCAACCATGTACCACAAACACTTATCCATATGCCAAGAAATACAAGATGTGCCTCAATTCTAACAAGAAGTATCAATGATAAATATAGCATCACTGTATTTCTATAGATCTAACTTATACAGAAGATCCCATGCAGCCATTGGTCTCTCTAGGGAGAATCCTCAAATTTCCATAACCATTTCTCATGCATACATCAAAATACAACTATTCATAGAAATGAGACATACCTTTTGTTCCAATGGATAAATCTGATGTATCTGAGCACTGCAAACCTTCATGGGAGCTTGATCTCAGAATCTAGAACCTATGCATCTTCATCTTCTCAAGTTTCATGGCTTTACCAACATCTACGCACCCTAATACATTGCCAACCCACGTACGCTTCAGTATGTACACACCCTAATACATTGTCATCCCGCGTACACCTCAGAAAATAGGGTTTTTTAGTATTCGTTGCAATTCTGAGAATTTCGTCATCAACCCTTCATACTACCTCATACTTTCGCAACTTCAGATGTATCAATGAGTACTTGCAATAAGCCTCACACAACAAAAAATATTCGATGTGTTCAAGTTTGATTAAATGAGAGAGCCTTGCCTCTTATTTATACTTTCATGTAGCATTCCACTTTCCTTATTTTAGGGAGTTCTCCATTTACTTTATTATTTAAATAATTTCTTTTGCAAACACTTTGACTTTTGGGGGCTTCTATATGACTCATGAGGGTTCTCCAACTTCATATGTCCATAACTCTCTAAGCGTGAGGAGTTATGTGACGTTCCACATACCATCGGAAATGGCATGACAAGAACTATCCATCTAGGATAGTTTCACTAACAAATTCACTGATCTTCATCTCATTATTCCACAATTAAGCATGGGTTCTCTAACCATATTTCTAGGATAACTCAATCCACAAAGCATCTTCCCGTGAGGGCTTTCACCACAAGGGGACCACCTTGGAGTTCATCCACTTGTACTTCTTATCAACTATGAAAAGACAATAATGAGTCATCTTTACATCAAACAAACTTGGGTCCATTACCCAAACCTTTGTGCTACCGGAATTTGCTACCAAAATTTCTTCAAGGGTTGACATCAATGACAACCAACCTTAATCAACATTAACTTGTGTAAGTGAATGTATTAATGAGATGCTTCTTGTGGTGTATATATACTTTTTCTAAGTAACCTATTTAATTAACTTTAGGTATTCTTGAACTTTCTTGTTACAACCACTTTACCCTTTGACTAAAAACTTGTAACTTCTTAGGGGCTTCTTAACCATTCTTCGGGGCTTCTTAACCCATCTTTGGGGCTTCCAACTTCATGACCTCATAACTCATTAACCATGAGGAAATACATGATGTTCCACCTACCATTGGAAATGGAATGACTAGGACTATCCATATATGAGTGTGTTACCTGCATTTACACTATCATTCATATCTTTATTCCACAAACAACTTTGGGCTTCATGAACACACCTATGGGTTTCTTGTAGAATTATTCAAAGCATCTTCCCATGAGGTCCATGCTTAGAGATACGCCATAAGGGGACCAATTTGAAGACTTCTCCAAATAAACCCATCACATTTGTTGACATCAATGAAAACCATTGCTTCATGACATCAATGACAACCAACTATCCAACAAAATCAATTACAACCATTGTCCAACAATCTCCCCCTTTGGAATTGATGGAAACACTCATACTCAACTTGTGACCAACGCTCCTCCATGACAAAGGGTATCTCCCCTTGTCTTCATGCTTCTAATCTTTCTCTTTTGATATTTCTCTTTCTTCGCTTTTGACATCATGGGTAAAAGGGTAACTCCCCTTGTCGATATACCTTCTATGAATATTTTTTCTCTGACTTCATGTGATCCCCCTATCTTCATGCTTTTGATCTCTTTCTATGACAATTTCTCTTCCTTGACTTTTTTGCAAGATGTCAAGTAGATCAATGTGGGATTTCCTGTATATGCTTTTTTTCCTCTCTTCTGTTGTTCTTTTTTCATTGGTTCTTCCTATTGTAATTCACTGACATATATAAAAATAATTCAAAGTTACTTGACTTCGAATATTCATGACCTGTCAAGTTCACATCAATGACCATACCTTCTTCTAACAATATTTCTTTTGTTGTGCATTTCTTGCTTTCCTTCCTAATTCCATTGATTCCAATTGTTACTATGTTTTCATCCATTGTCATGTATCTGTTTAGACCTGTCAAAGATATCATGAATCCATATATGTACATATGTCATAAAATTCCCATGACTCTACTACTCAACTATACATAATGTTGACTCATCTGTTGCAATTGATCACACCATATTCTGCACTTCTTTATCAAACTATTCTTAAATTTCCTTTCCAAGCTCTGCAAACACTAATCAAAAGATAGTTCTTTGATCTGTAGAGTTGTTTCTTAGACTCCCCCTGCTTAATATTCATATTTATTGGGATTTTCCAAGCCAGATGGATAAGAAAAATGGTCGCTCTGATGCAGAGTAATATTCCTCTTCATATGTGGATTCGTCATTTTCTTTTTCATCCTCTTCTTGAATTATGACATTCTTTTCATTTTCTTCCTAAATTTTGACTTCATCCTCTTCCTGGATTATGAAATTCTTCCTAGATTATGACATTTTCCTCTTGTCCTATGAATTCATTATGATCTTTCATTGCTGTAAATATTGTGAGTACGATCTCTAGGACCTGGTCTTCATTCACCTACTCTTCTTGTTTTCCATTTCTTCTCCAAACTTTCCTATATTGGACATCAATGTTTTCATTCATGGGAGACTATATCACACTTCTGCAATTTCGAGCTATGTGACCATAATTGCGGCATTTGTAACATTCAATATTGGAGAGATCCACATAACCATTTCTAGTTTGAACATTTCTTCTATATTCTCTACATTCTACAACTTTATGTCCAAAGTTAGTACATGTAAAACAATGACCCAAAAATAAATTTTGATACCTGGAAGTGAATGATCTTCTTTATGGTGTAGTCCTTTTGAATTCCTACCTTGGTTGATCATGATATTCTCTTTGGTTGTTTCCTTCACTATGATTGAAGATTATTTTCTTCTTGAATGTAGAAGGTCTTCTGCATAACTCTTTTGTTTTGTTTCTTTCGTCATGGAGATTGATCCTTTCTCAAAATGAACATTCTTGTATCATAATCTAGATTTTTCATTGTATTACCTTTGACTGTTGAGAATGTTATCTAACACTTAAGATATTTTCAAGTTTTTTCTGAGCTTGTTGACTTCAAATCTCAATGTCACGACTCCCTTTTCAATATTTTCACACTCTTTTTCTTTTTTCATCATCTGGATCTGCATTACTTCTTTTGTTCTCTTTCGTTCTTCAAGTTGGGTTTCCAAGGAGATGATTTCTTCTTTGAATGACTTGTTTCTCTTCCTTTATTTCTTCAGATAAATTAAAACATTGATTAATTCTTCCTCAAGATCCATTTCACCTTCTTCTTCATCGCTTCCAGGATTTATTTTCTTAGTTTCCATAGCCATAAAGAGTACCTTTCCAGATTCACTATCACTTTCATCATCTTCATTAGATGAAGAACTATCTTCTCTTGAGTAGAGATTTATAATAAAGACTTTCCTTTTATCTCCTTTCCTGTTTCCATTTTGATATTTATTTTCTTTATTGTGATATTATTCTTCATCACTATCTGACTTCTTAGCATAAGGACACTTATTTTCAAAATGACCAATTTTACCACAATTAAAACATTTTAAGCGAAACATACATTTGTACTTGTCGGTTCCTCTCTTAAACTTCCTTACAAAGTCAACTATTTCTTCATCCTCATCTGAATCATCGCTACAACTGCAATTTGGCTTTGACACACACTTTTTCTTCTTCTTTGTTTTCTTGGATGCTTTGAAAGTTGCTTCTTCCTTGGGTGGATTTTCCTGTTCTGTTCTCATTTCATAAGTTGTAAATATTCCATGTAGCTCCATGCTTATTATACCCAGATCTGATCTTTCTTCTAGTGGGGAAATCTTAGGATCAAATCTCATTGGAAGATATCTTAGTACTTTTTTAACAATCATAGATTTGTCAACTTCTTCTCCCAATCCTTTAATTGCATTCTTTGTTTCATCAACTCGTAAAAAGTAAGTTGCAATGTCTTCATCTTCCTTCATTTTCAACTGTTCAAATTGACCTCTTTAAGTCTAAAGGTTGGATGCCTTGACTTTGGAATCTCCTTTATAAACCTTCTGGAGGTTGTCCCAAATCTCCTTTTCAGAATCACAATGCATAACCTTGACATATATTGAATCAACTAGACCATTCAGGATAACATTTTATCCCTTGAATTGTTTTGACTAAGTTTCTTTCCATCGTTATCTGTTGGTGGAGTGGCGGGATCTTTGTATCCATCTACTACTGATTGTCAAACATCAAATCCATGTGCTTGTACATAAGTTTTCATTCTTCTACTCCAAACGACATAGTTTTGTCCATTAAACTGTGGTATTTCATTCTTATACGAATTGATTCTCTCCATGATCTACCTTCCAGTGGTTAAACTATTTTCTTGAAGGACCTGTTCTGATACCAATTGTTGGAATACTAAGAGGGGTGGGGGGTGAATCAATATGGACACTTCTTACCACTTTCAATCAGAATATATAATCTTCAACTTTATCAACAATATATCATTTATGATTTCATTCAATATATCATGAGAATATAAACAAAAGTAATACCATTCAAAAACATCACATTAGATACACAATACACTAGAATTTATGTGGGAACCCAAATGGGATAAAGCCACATAGTGATTTCTTATATATATCAAGATTGCATTCATAGGAAGCACCAAATTTCAAATTATCTAGCACCAACTGGGAGGCACTAATCCCCTCATTTACAGGAACCAACTTGAAAGAATCACCAAATCCCTGAGTTCTCATGCACCAACCAGAAGGAGGCTATGACCCACTGATTTACAAGCACCAACTTGAAGGAAGAACCAACTGGAAGGATGCTATGAACCCCTGATTTGCAGTAACCAACCAGAATAAAGCCATCTCCCTGATTTATTTGACACTAACCGGAAGGAGGCTACAACCCCCTTTCCTTGCCCCGTCCTACTGCCATGAAATATAAGTGTAGAATCATTGTCACTACCATTTTCACCAATAAACCAACCCAATTGTCACTATAATTGTCACATCAACCAACTTGTCATTGTCATTGTCACATCAACCAACCTGTCACTCTCATTATCACATCACCCTGTGACTACCATTGTCACATCAACCAACCTACCACTGTCATTGTCCCTATCACTGATATACCATGATCAACCAACTAATCCACTTACATGGATACAAAAACCATCACCAAAGCATGTACATCAATCATCAACCATGTACATCAACTTGTATCAACCATGCATCAACCATGCACATCAACTTGTACCATACCATGTACATCAGCCATGTACTGAAACCTGTACCATACCATGTACATCAACCATGTACCATACCATATGCCAGGTATCCAAGATGTGCCTCTAACAATGTATCATACCATCACCAAGGTGTACCATACAAAATAATAAGCATAAAAACTAACACATAAGCATACCTATAATCATGTAGCTAACCTAATATAAAATATAACAAACCTGTACATACCATGTATATCAACCATGTCCCATACCATATGCCAAGTATCCAAGATGTGCCTCTAACAAGGTATCATACCATCATCAAGGTGTACCATACAAAATAATAAGCATCAAAACTAGCACATAAGCATACCTATAATCATGTAGCTAACCTAATACAAAATATAACAAACCTGTAGCTCTTCCTTAACTTCAACAACAAGAGAATAACATCTTCATCAAATGTTACCTCAGTCTCACGGGACTAGTTTTAGATTAGTCACAAACCCTAAATTTAAACAAAAATAATTATGTACTTGTAATGAATAAGATTTAAAATCTTAACCACAAATACTCTTACATCATTCTTCCATCTCTTGAAAATTTCATGGTCTGAGACTTCTCGGAACAAAAGTTATAGTGAAAATGACAAACCTTCTTGAATTTTAGCGTATTTTGGAGAGAGAAAATGTACAGCATGCCACGTGCTGAATATTTGATATATGATTATGAAACTCAAAAAAATGATATTATAGTATGTTATCTTTCCATTGCAATTGGTCTCACATAATTTGGATCCTCTATGAAGAAGTTATGATTGTTTTACCCATAACACTTGTTTGAGGCTAGTTTCAGGACTAACCAAAAACCCTATCTTCCACATAGTGTATCTATAAAATTACAACGACCTAGAAGCTGAAATTGTTACTCTAGGTACCTTTCTATGTCTTCTCAACAACCTCCAACTTTTTCTATCTGAGGCATTCTAGAAAAAATGTTATAGCGAAAATGGTGAGATGATATTTAAATAACATACCTTAGAACACATCATCACAAGACTTCATACTCCCTTGGAATTTCACCCATATTCACTTCCTATTCCCTCTGAAATTCGCCTAAGATCTCCTTGGTTACCTTAGATAAGAATCACTTGCTCACTTAGATATATATTCAATTAACTTGTGTAAGTGAATGTACTAATGAGAGGCTTCTTGTGGTGTAAATATATTGTTTCTAAGTAACCTATTTCCTTAACTTTAGGGATTCTTGAACTTTCTTGATACAACCACTTTAGCCTTTGAATAAACACTTGTAACTATTCAAGGGCTTCTTAACCATTCTTCTAGGCTTCTTAATCCATATTTGGGGCTTCCAACTTCATGACCTCATAACTCGTCAGCCGTGAGGAACTACGTGACATTCCACCTATCGTTGGAAACAACATGACGAGGACTATCCATATATGAGTGTGTTACCTGCATTTACAATGTCCTTCATGTACTTATTCCTTAAACAAATAAGGGATTCATGACCACACCTATGGGTTTCTTGTATAATTCTTCAAAGCGAATTCTCGTGAGGGCCATGCTTAGAGATACACCATAAGGGGACCACTTTGGAGACTTCTCCAAATACACCCATCACATATGTTGACATCAATGACAATCATTGTTTTTTGACATTAATGAAAACCCTATCCAACATTGTTGGATTCCATGTATGTAGTATACCCTTAATATTGGAATGATCAAGAATGTTAAACCACTTTAAAAGTTGAATTTCTAAAAAAGTTAAAATTTTTAGTGCGCCACTTTTGTTGGAAGGTCTAGATACATGGAGAACAGATTCAAGCCATTTTAATTTCATCAAGATTGTTTCAACAAGCCCAATGCTTTGTTGTAACAATGTGGAAGCAATTTCGTATTTTCAAGTATCCTCTAGAATATGGTGAATAAAAATATTATGGATTGTTTTAGGTGCTAGCCAATATCTACAAGAAAACATATGAGAGTATTTCAAATTAGTAGATTTATGTCAAACCATGTTTTGGAATTAGTGGAGGATGAGAGAATGTTTTATTCACTATCATTCTTGAATTTGATATTGAGGAACAAGCTTGATAAACATATTGATACATGTTTAATATTATATGTAACAAAGTATGATATTAACAATTTTCCATATGAAAGAGCCCTAGCTCTTTGGCAGTGAAAATGTGATAGAATGAGAGAAAGCAATATAACAAATCTCTCTATTGAACTTGATATGGAACACAATGTTTTGGAGGATCGTAATGACAATCCATATGGAGAAGAGCATGTTTAGAATGTATAAAACGAGGACCAAGATGAGAACTAAGAAATTTATATACACCAAGATTCTATCTAATCCAATATACATGAGGGGAGTTTTATTTTGGTATAGGTGTTCCATTGTTGGAGCAAGAAATAGTGACTAGAGTAGCGCAAATGATGTGATTCTTGTTATTTGATTGAATTCATTCTTTCTCTATTTTTGGTGGAGGTTGGAAATTATTTATGGTAGAAAGATTACAAAATGTCAATTTGAGGTTGCATTCTGTGAAATTCACAGAGAACCTAGCTAGAGAAACTTACACAAATCTTGTTGTAACACACTCAGGTCAACAAACCCGAAAGGATTTGCTCTATACTATGATATGAACCATACCCAGCTCCTGTGCACCTCTAATTTGTTTCTCTTGGGCTATTTTTCATTTGTAATATCCATTAATTACATAAAGAAGCACAAAATGTACACATGCATTCATTGATATTCATGTTAACTGTAACTAGATATTACCATGCCATGCAAAACAATAACCAACAAACAAGAATATCATAAAAAATCATATCTCAGAGATAATAAATAATACACAATGGAAATAAATACACAACGGAGAAAACCATGACATAGAGCACTTATCTTAAACAATTTCAATCACCAACTAGATGCAGACCAAGGGAGTTCCACCCAACCATAGACGTTGTTGTTCCAAATATCAATAGCAGGTCACCTTCGAGCCTAGGTTATGAATCCACAAGGATGGGTTCTAGGGTGACACTCATCTTCCCCAAAACCAGTTGGCACTAAAGTTGTCACAGTTTCTCATGCACATCAATCAAAAGTACACCAGTCCTCTTCTCCCCAACCTTCACCACCCAAAGACAATGGACCCCCTTCACTACCACATTGTCCCTCAAGCTATCGAATTCTTTCCAGAGATCCAATGCATCTGGTAAATAATATCCATGTTGGGACTCTCAAGACTCACAGTTGTGAATAAATTCAGCACATACTAATGCAACTCAGACATGCATGCATTAGTTCATAGATAGAATACACTAGTCATTTCTACAACCAATAAACAATGGATTTCTTTCCAACAATTTGTTCCCACAATGCTTCTCCCCCCAAGCAAAGATTGGAATGAATGGGAAAAATGAATGAGAAAGTAGTGAATGGAGACAGTGAGAAGAATCATGAATGTGTGTGTGTATGTAACTCCACAAACAACCCAAAGATAGGTTTATATATTTACTAGTAAATCAAGAATCACATGGTATTCCCCAAGAAGCTCATGTAACCACTTCTCTAAATTAAATCTATTATGGGTAAAAATAATACTTATCCCCTTAACCCCCCCTCTCGTGGAATCATAGCCCCCTATAAATCTTTTCCTTGTCCTTCTAGAAGTCAACGATGTATTTTATTATTAATAATGATCAAGTTTTACATTTACTAGGCACTCCAACCTCGTTTAATCATTTGGGCGCTCTGGACTTTCATAAAATAAAAAATATATAGTATTTAATTTGGGGACTCAAAATCAAGGTATTACATTCCCCTCCCCCTTATTTTGGTACTATCCTCAATGAATAAAACAAATAGACATCACAATTTCAAAATTCTTCAAACATTTGAGGGTACTCTGCCTGCATGGAATTTTCATGCTCCCAAGTAGCATCTTTAGGACCGTAGAAGGTCCATTGAACTTTTACCAGTTCTATGACTCGATTCCAGATCACTTTGAATTTTCTGTCCAAAATGCACAATTGTTAGACTTGAAAGTCTCCCTCTGGTTCTACCTGAATCAAATGCCAATCAATAACATGATTAGGATCATGTACATATTTTTTCAACAAAGAGACATGAAATACATTATGAAAATTCATGGAAGCAGGAAATACAAGCATGTATGCAATTGGCCCTATTATGTCCAATATTTCAAATGGACCACAAAATATGGTTGCTAGCTTTGTACAGTTTCCCAACTTCAATGAACTATTCTTGGGCTTCACTCTCAAAAGCACAGTCTCTCCCACTTTAAACTCTCTAGTTGTCATGTTCTTATCTACACAAATTTTCTATCTATCTTGTGTTGCCTTCAAATATTGCTTAATTATAACCAGTTGGTCTTCCATGTCCTTTAGAAATTATGTCCCAAGTACCACTCTTTCCAATAGGTTGTCCCAACTTACTAGAGTATTGCATCTTCTACCATATAAATATTTGAATGGTCTCATCTTCAAGGTAGCTCGATACCCATTATTATAGGAAAACTCTACTGAATGCAACTAATCTTCCCACTTGGATGGATTATTCATCGCATACAATCTTAACATGTCTTCAATTACTTGGTTGACTCTCTCTGTCTACCCATCTGGTTGTGGATGGTATGTTGTGATAAAGTTCATATTTTTTCCAAATCCCTTGAATAATCCCCTCCAAAAATTTGAAGTAAACTTTGTATATTTGTCTAAGATGATTTCCTTAGATATTCCATGCAACCTAGAAATATTCTTCATGTAAATTTGTGCAATATTAGTTGTTGTATCAGTCATTTTTACATGAACAAAATGAGCAACCTTTTTCAATTTATCAACCCGTACCATTATTGAATCATGTTGCCTTATTGTTCTAGGAAACTTAGTTATAAAATCAATGGTTACCACTTCCCATTTCTTCTCTGGAATTGGTAATGGTTGTAGCAAATCCATTGGGTGTCTATGCTCAGCTTTAAGTCTTAGACATTCAATGCATCTGGCAATAAAATTAGCAACATCCTTCTTCATCCCAGGCCAAAAGAATTGTCTTCTTACCGTTGCAATTGTTTTTTGGTAACTAGGATGTCTAACATATAAAACATTATGCATTTCCTTTGATACTGAATTCCTAAGTTCTTTGGAACTAAGAATATAATTTTGTTTTTGTTAATAAGAAATCCATCCTCTTTAATCTCATAACCTTTTAATTTCTATTTTAGATTCTCTTGTTGTAAACTCTGTTTCACCTGTAGGTAATGCTGGTATGTAACAACAACATTTAAAATTATGATTTTTAAATCTGACAGGTGCATGCTAATGGTTGTAGCATGCATGAGATGCACTTTACTATTGAGTGCATAAACAACTTTGTTTTCTTTCCCTTTGATATTCTTGATGTCAAATTCATATTCACTTAAAACTTCCAACCATCTTGTTTTCCTGGCATTCAAATATGGTTGTTCAAAAAGATACTTCAGACCAATGTGGTCTGTTATTAATTCAAATTTATTCCCCATTAAATAATTTCTCCACATATTCAATGCATGAACTATGGTAGCAAGCTCCAAATCATGTGTGTCATAGTTCTTCTCATGTTCTTTAATATTTTTAGATTCATAATTGATTACATATCCATTTTTAGTGAGAGCTCCACCAAGTCCTTTGCATGCATCTGTACAAACCACTAAATTCTCATTTGGCTCAACAATATTTAAAATAGGTGCACTAGTAAGTAATTCCTTCAACAAATTAAAGTTTTCTTCACACTATGTTGTCCATTCAAATTTAATTCCCTTATTTTGTAAAGAAGTGATTGGATGAGAAATCTTGGAGAACCCTTCTATAAACCTCTTGTAGTATCTGACCAATCCCATAAAAGATATGATTTATGAAACATTCTTGGGTGTTGTCCATCCTCTAATGGCTTCGATCTTCTCTGGATCCACTACTATGACTTGTTCTGAAATAATGTGTCCCAAGTAATAGATTTTCTCTTGGTAAAAAGAGAACTTACTATGCTTGGCATACAATTGATGTTCCCTTTGTACTTGCAACACCAACTGTTATAGAAAGATTTGCCTCACCATTGCTATCATGCATAGAGGGACTTTTCCATTTCCCTATGCAGACTTATCAACCCATTTTTGATAAATACAGAGCCAAAAATATATATATTTCCACATATACGCTCCCTAACTGCTTTGCAAGATGCGTATATGCTTGCTACTCCACTACATCTCACGTATATTGGGTTTTGTGCCAGAAAATGCAAAATGAGGTAGGGTATCCATGTCACGACAAAATATCTATGATCTTTGGCCTTCCATATACTGGAAACGTTCTGACTCAGTCCTTCAGTTTCATTCTGGAGGCTATAAGAGCACAATTTTGAGCTATGGAAAAAGGAGAAAGCATTCAACTTTGAGAGCAAAGTTACTCTGGAGAAATTACCTCATATTGAGTTTGCATCCCTTTGTCCCTCAAGTCTAAACACAATGTTCAGCCCCCAAGCTCTTTCCTTATTGTCGAGAGGACCTCATCACTTCTTTGCTATGAGCTTGCCTTTGGTGGAGGATTGAAGTGGTGGAGACCTAGTTGGAAGGAACTTGGTTTCTTGGTTTCGAACCGTGCCGAAACGAAAGTCTGTAATGTTGATACTTTTGTTGATCAATTATTAATATAAATACTCCTTTCCCGTCCTATCGATATCTTGCACATATATGATTATTATCCATGGGCATGTTTGTAATGTTTATTAATGGATTGTTCTATCTGATGTGCTAACTCATTTTATATATTGTCACTATATACTTGCATCGCTTTTTTGTTGAGAACTTCTTGCAGGTGTAAAGCTTTGGGTCAAAGTTCTCAACGGTGGAACGACATCAAACGATTGGATCGAGGTAGGATTATTCCTCGTATTGCACATTAGTTTATATAGCACATGTTGGAATTGAGTTGATTTTTTCAGTCATACCTGTCTATTGTGGTTTACCCTTGGCCATAGAGAGTTTTTCCCTTGTAACAGAATTGGCAACTCCACTGGGGATAGATCTTCCTTCTAAGGGTTGAAGTATTTTTTCTTCTTACATTTCTCTTTTTCCTTTGTGTTTCTTGTCGTATCATAGTTGGACAGAGTCTGTTCACTCTGGATCTGAGTTTTTTATCCTTTTACCCTTGCCTAGCCTTGTTTTAAAAGATATATGCCCTTTTTTCCCTGACAACCATGTATACACGCTTGTTGTCCCACTGCAAGAGGCGTATATATGCCCTTTTCTCTTGAATAGTCGCGTATACCACTTCCCCTTGCTTGCTTGCTTTGTTTAGTGACTGTTGGGTAGGTTTTGAGGATCATCGAGCCTTCTTAGGTCTCTGTGGTGCCTGTTGAGATTATCTGGGATGACAGGAAACCTGTTTGGAGTTGAATTTTTGCGCGACGTCTTTCTCTTTGTTTTCCATTTTTTATTTTTCCTTGGTAGTTGGGTTGTTTGCTTAGCTGCTTGGTATTATGCTTGAGTGATTTCTTTTATACACAATAGAAGTTATATATCAAGTCGCTTATGAATCCATGCATTTTCTTTTTAATACATTGAAAATACAAAAAAAATAGGTATTTTGCATTAGTTGGTATTTTTTTCTTGGAACCTTTATCATTAGCTTGGCACATTTAGCGAAAGATGGCATTTTACTTCTGAGTTGTAGAGTTAAAATTGAAGAATGCACTATTTTTATTTAGCATATCATTCACTGAAAAGTTAAAGTTAGGCTTTGCATTATATCTATTTTTATTTTCATGCAGAGTCATAACACCATGAGTTTCATTTCCATGCCTTTTTGAGTAATCACGACCAACAAAATTTATGCTTTAAACTAAAATTGATTAGTAACGATTTTATTGGTTAGGGTGCACAAACTAGCCTAGGATTTAGTGCCTTGGAATAGGATTTTGTGAGTAAACTTCCCCAAGGCAATTAAATCAACACATGTGTCTGAGACAGGGAGTTGAGAAATCCATTGTATAATTGGTAATATCAGGAGGCTCTGCTCACACCGAAGTTAAGCACGAGGTCGCGTGAAGTTTGTTGAAGGGGTAACCCCTGGTTACTCACCTAGTGTCAGAGATATTTATGTGGATTTATTCGTATTTGGGGATCTTGCTAGTATCCATACCTCTATGAGAGGCGATACTTCAAGGTTTAGGGATTTTCTACCCTGCCCATACATAATCCAGACTTACGACTGTTCTCCTGTGCATCAATTATACAGTGGTTGATTAGTTTCTTGACTTAGGTTTCTCATAGGTTACTTGCAGGGGTTATTCTGCTTGTATCCTGAGTCAGATAGGGGTCGGACAACACACAACCTTTATGGAAGATTACCTCTCCGAGGGGATTTGACCGAATGGTTTTTAAGCCTACAAGGGCCCTTATAACTGATTATGTTACCCCCAAACTTTAGCAGGGAGTCTCAGTTCCCTCCTGGACGAGGCATACCTTCTTTAGAGAGGGAGGCCACTCAGCCACTTTAGCCCGTTTGCATGCATATTGGTCATTTGACTTTTTGGTATGCCCTTTTATTACTAGATGGCCTTAGGATATATTTTTATTTGTTGAGAGTCATAAGTGTCAGACCAGCTTCCTCGCAGGTCTTGTCGGTTGTTATAGTTACCACCGGTTTTCGAGTTATTTCCTTCTAAAAGGTGTAGAGTTATCGAGAGTGGTACACACACATCCACTTTTCAGACTTGTGATCCCACAAGGATGAGTATTGAGTCTAGTCTTCATAACAATGGGAGTTCATCAAATCCCAATCCCACTATAGTTAATTTCACTCCTTCGACACCTGTAGCCGCTACAGTTGTAGTGTCGGAGGCCTACAACGATACTATGGCTCGGCCCATAGTCAATGCTTCGTCTCTTGCCTCTAACCCTTTTGGGGGTTTTGGCCACTTGCTGAGTTACAATGTTCAGACCATCCCCATGGCTACTAGTCCATTTTCTTATGGTATGCCAAGTTTCACTTCGCAGTTTTCGACTACCATCCCAGCTGCTGGCCATAATGCTAGCCTTGGACCTGGGGGCACTACACCTCCTTACACTCCCTTTCCATTTGGTAGCTCTCATGTTCCCCAAGTGAATCCTAATGTAGGAAGTGTCCCCTTCCTTAACCCCAGGTCTAATCCTTCTATGGATGGATGGAACAACCAAGTTGGCAGACAAGTTCTGCCCTATATCCCTATCCCCTTGGTGCTGAATTCGACCAATACTTTTGGCATAATGAATCCACTTCAATCCTCCGGATTCCCACCCGAAGGAGTTCAATATTATGTTTTGGGCACCCCCCAACCTGGATCTAATCCAATTAGGGGCAGTTTTAACAACCCTCAGTTTGGAGCTAATCCAACTGAGGGCAATTTTCATAACCCTTATCAGAACATTCCTGCTGGAATGATGCCCAATCCATCTTTCACGAATCCCCCGGGAGGAGAGTCTTTTAATTCTAGACAAGGTTCTGGTCCTTACCAGAATCCTGGATGGAACGCAGCTCCTAATACTCAGTCTTTTGTTGGAGGATGGGGTCAAGTGTCGCAACCCTATATTCCCTTTCTGGCCACGCTTAATCTACCATATTTGTCTAAACTAATGAACGACCTAGTGAGTCATGATCCCACATGCCCCCCTATCCCCACCAAGATTCTGTCAGACATTCCAAAGTTTGAGGGTAAGAATGGCGAGGACCCTGGTGATCACATCACTATCTTTCACCTCTGGTGCTCATCGAATTCTTTGAATCACGATTCTATTAGATTACGATTGTTTCAGCGCACTCTTATTGGGATTGCATCACAATGGTATATTGAGCTACCTAGGGGACATATGGGTCTTTTGAACAGTTAGTGCTAGCCTTTTTTAACCATTTTCAACTACTCGTTCGTTACGATTTTGTCCTTGAACGTTTGTCAACTTTACGCCAGGGTACTGGCACTCATATTTCGGACCATATCCAGGAATGGTGTAGGCGAAGACGATTAGTTAAGACTCCCATACCCCCAGCCTTTATTTTAGAATGGTTTTTAAAGTCTTTGCACACTCCTATTTCAAAGGATGTTTCTATTTCCGGGGTCTTCAGCGAGGAAGAGGCCATTTTTAGAGGCCAACAATTCGATTTGATCTATGCTCAGTCCGGGATGGTATACCACCTTCTTCCTGGCACACTGCGGTCAACTCATGATCCTAGACAGAGTCCTGGGCCCCATGCCAATGGCATTATGGGGTCCACCAATGTAAATTCTGCAGACTCAGCAATGAAGTTTGTCGAAGGACCAGCTTCATCTAGATCCTCCAAACCCACCCAATCGGCGGATGTACATTCAGTGCAGCCATCGAAAAACCCAAATGGTGACCAACAAACAGATGGCAATAAACAGAAAGGTTGAAATAATCATAGAGGTGGGAAGAATAAACCAAAGGACAAGAATAATAATGGAAAATAGAATGATAATGCTCAAGAGGGAAAGAAAGAAAAGCATAAGGTTAAGTTTCCTTGTAAACTTTGTACTAATGATCACCTTACACACTTATGCCCCAAACTTGCGGAGGTTGCGAGGCATTTAAATCTTCTGCCCGTTGTGCTAACGAATCCTTTTCCTCACAACCATCACTTAGCCTCGATTTCTTCGAACGCCGTAAATGAACCTAATGGGAGTCAAAACCCACCACCGCAAGATGGTGACCGTGTTTGTATCAATATGGTCGACACAAAAATTGATATAGCCACTCTCTCTTGAGATTACGGCTCTTCAAAAGATAGTACCATCCTAGAAGCTCCTCCTCCACCCCCGAAGACAAATTTACATATCAAGAAACCAGAGCCACTGCCTCGTATTCCGAAAGGAGTATTCAAGTGTTCTACCCATAACCCTAATGCTAGATCCGCCCAGAACTACTCTATTGTTGAGGATCTGGGCCAAACACCTTGTGCGATGTCTGCTTTGGAGGTACTCCAGACGTGTCCATCACAGAGGAATGCCTTAATCTTTGCTTTAGGATCTACAGAACCTAGTGGCTCGAGTATCATCAAGTTTGATGTCACGGACGTCAAGCCTCGCTTATCCTACCATGTGGCTTTCCAAATCCATGTGGAGTATTCTAAATATACCATCAAACGAGCGGTTGTTGATGAATGTGCTGCCACTTGCATGATGTCCTTAGTCTATTGGAAAGCTGTTGGTTCTCCAACCCTTTCAAAGTCGTCAACCATGTTGACCACATTCGACGGTCATTCCTTCCACCCTCGTGGTATTCTCCCCGCCTTTCCGGTCCAGTTAGGTGGGAAGATGGTAGAGGTGGAAGTAGAGGTAGTTGATACACCTCTTGATTATAACCTGTTACTAGGTTGCAATTGGACTTATGCTATGGTCGTCGTCATATCGTCTGTTTTCCACACGCTTTGTTTTCCTCATCAGGGGGAGATTGTGACAATTGACTAGTTATCCTTTGTGTACTCTAGCCCGAACGCATCTATTGGACCGTTGATCCCTGTGGTCGACAATTCTCAGCCAGCAATTGAGAATATTGGTGTCGGAATGTATTCTTCCCTCATGGGTACTTTCGAATTCTCGATGTCGACTCACCACGTTTACGCCATGTCCAGTATGCCTGCTTCAGTAAAGTGGTCCATCCCTTTCCTCACTTCTTATTTTAGTGACCCTTGGACCCTACCTTCTTTGACTTCGTCAATTGAAGGTCAGTCGCATGATGGCATGGCTATGACACTATCGGCAGTAGAGATTGCATATCAAGCTATCCTTGACTCTTCTGCCAATCCCGATCCTGTTCCCTCGCATACGGTCAAGGAGGATATAGTTCTTAGGATTGTGTGGGCCACTTAGTTATCTTGTTCACATGATTTCTTGGATGAGACTTTTCCTTCGGATGAAGCCATCCTTGAAGCCATGAATGTTTCCGAGAGACCTTGGGACGATATGCATCATCGATCTTATTTTCTCCCAAGTCTTGAAAGAATTGAGAAAGATGATTTTAGATCTACCCTGAGTGAGATATTCGGTCACGCCGTAGCTCCACTTGATACACATGGCATTTACACCGAAGGTAATATGGACAGTATTTATCCTACCATCCAGATCGATATCTCTCGTACCCCTGGCAAGATCAAAAATTTAAATATAGGTGCATATTGTTCGCTAGAAGAGATTATGATCTACACCAACCTCTTCAAAGAATTTCGAGATGTATTCGCTTGGTCATATGAAGAGATGCCAGGGATCGACCCCCGTATTGTCAAACATGATATTAGGACTTACCCGGATGCTAAACCCGTTCGACAACGTCTTAGAGCTGTTAATCCTAGGAAGGCCCCTGCTATTAAGGCAGAGGTAGAGAAGTTACTTAATGTTGGATTTATCTACCCAGTTCCCTTGACTGAATGGGTATCCAACCCCTTTTTCGTGAATAAAAATCAAGGAACCATCCACGTGTGTATGGAATTTCGTGACCTGTCCTAAAGATAACTTCCCCACGCCTTTCATTGATCAAATTCTCGATGAGTGTGCAGGAAGAGAAATATTTTATTTTATGGACGGATTTTCAGGCTATAACCAAATCCAGTTCAAACCCAAAGACCAACATAAGACGACATTCGTATGTCCTTGGGGCATGTTTGCATACCAAAAAATGCCTTTCGGCCTGAAAAACGCCGAAGCAACCTTCCAACGATCCATGACTTTCTCTTTTCATGATCTCAAACACATAGTCGAAGCTTACCTCGATGATCTTGTTGCTCACTCTCGCAAGAGAGTGGATCATGCTACGCACCTTTGACTGGTTTTTGAAAGATGTCGCTACTATAGAATCTGAATCAATCCTCATAAATGCATCTTTTGCGTTAGATCTAGCCATCTCTTAGGATTCTTAGTCTCCGAGACAGGGATCATGGTAGATCCACTTAAGGTTGAGGCAATTCTTCAGTTGCCTCCCCCACACATGATTAGACAACCTCAAGGTTTACAGGGGAAAGATAACTTTTTGCGTCGATTTATTGTGAATTATGATAATATCACTAAGGGTTTCATGCGCCTATTGAAGAAATACACCTCGTTTATCTGGGATGAGCGAGCCCAATAGTCTTTTGACACTTTAAAGAAAGCCTTGGTATTGGCCCCTCTGCTGAAATCTCCTGATTACAGTAGAGATTACTTGTTGCATATCGCCACGTCTGAAGAGACCATTGGTATGGTTCTAGTTCAAGAGGATGATGAGCTTCGCGAGCATGCCATCTATTATCTCAGTCGAAATTTATTCGGTCCTAAACGTAACTACTCGCACGTTGAAAAGTTAGCTTTGGTTGTCGTCCACGTAGTCCAACATTTACGACACTATATATTTATTTTAAAAACTACTGTGGTTTTCAATGTTAATCCATTTCAATACGTCCTCACTAGACGTATCATAGGCGGAAAATATAATAAATGGATTGTCATCTTACAAGAATTTGATCTCGACATTGCTTCGGCCAAGTCCAAGAAATCACTAGTTTTTGCAGAGTTAATATTCGATTTCCCACGATTAGACGAAGATGTTATTCATATAGATTCGTTTGCAGATGAACACATTTTCCTCGTCTCGTCGTCTGACCCCTAGTATGGAGATATTGTTTTATATCTTCAAACCTTGAAGTTCGCTCAGCATCTCTCGCGAGATGATCGATGGCGTGTTAGATACCAAGCCAAAAAGTATACAATCATCGGTGACACTTTGTATCGTCGAGGAATAGCTAGTATCTTACGTCATTTATTAACTCACGAGGAAGCCGAGCTAGTCCTTAATGATTGCCACAAAGGGGCTTGTGGTGGTCATCTATCCGGGCTTGCGACAACCCAAAAAATCTTGCGAGCCGGTTACTTCTAGCCCACCATATTTAAAGATTGTATTGAAGTGGTTAAGAAGTGTCACCCCTGCCAGGTGTTCACTCGAAAAATGTGCTCGCACCCAGCCCCTCTTCACCCAGTCATTACCGTCGGTCCCTTCACCAAGTGGGGAGTAGATTTCATTGATTGCAACCCAAATTCGGCTGGGGGGCATCAACACATTATCATGGTTGTCGACTACTTCACCAAGTGGGCCGAAGCCATGCCTACCATGAAATCCGATGGGAAGACTGCAACATTTTTTGTATTCAACCAAATTATCGCCCGGTTCGGTATCCTGAGTGAGATTGTCACTGATCATGGCAGTCATTTTCAAAATGAAATGATGATAGAACTAGCGTCTAATATGGGGTTTAAACATGATCACTTGTCTCCTTATTACCCCCAGGAAAATGGGCAAGTAGAGGTCGTCAATAATTCTCTCAAGAACATCTTGCAAAAAAGTTTCAGTCGGAGCAATTCCAACTGGCACATCATGTTATATCCCACACTTTGGGCATACCGAACCTCGGTTAAGACTGCCACCGGTTTTTCTCCTTTTCAGTTATTACACGGTGTGGATTCGATAATTCCCGTTGAATGCGAAATCCCTTCTCTCAAATTGGCAGTTGAGATCCTACCTGACACTTCGGATTTAGAGCAACACCTTGTACACCTAGAGAGTCTTGACGAGAAGCATCGGGACACCTTTACAACTATCGAGGCAAACAAGAAATGTGTCAAGGTTCAATACGATAAGTCTGTCTGGCCCCGGTTGTATTCTGAGGGTGACTTGGTCCTCTTGTATGACCAAGCCAAAGAACCGCTAGGGGCAGGCAAGTCTAAACCCATGTTGCACTTTCCTTATATTGTGCGACGTGTTCTAGAAAAAGGAGCCTACGAGTTGGAAGATTATGAAGGGAATAAATTGGTTGAGCCCATAAATGGGCTCTACTTAAAAAGGTATTACGTTTGAGCCCTGAGCTTGGGTGAAACCCTTTGTATACTAATGTAAATTTAGTGCATATACACCTTTTCCCCTTTTTTGTCTTTGGCTTGCTTATCGAGTTTTCCCTTTTGTTGGCAGATGTCAATGGAGTCTTTGGTCTATGTATGATTCACAGACAGAGCCAATCGTCATACATGGAACTTAGCTTCCATCGCTTGGGTGATTTACTCGCCCAAGGGTCTGTTGGTGTTTTCAGGTGGCATATGCCTCGGGCTATCCACGAATAATGTGGCCGAATACATCGTCGTCATATAATTATTGTGAAATGCTATCTCACATGGTATTCACTCTATAGAGGTGTGCCTGGATTCTTAGTTAGTTGTATGTTAGTTGAATGGTCGGTACTGTGTGTGTGATCTGACGTTACTCCATCGATTCCTACGGGTACGTCTTTTAGAACGACAATTTGATTTTATTACATACTTTCACATTCCTAGAAGTTTGAATCATGTATCTGATGCCTACGCTAATTATGTTTTGAATTGGCATTTTTCACATTAATAAAGCAAAGAAAACCATTAAATCAATGTACACATTGTAAGATATAAGTACAACCAAATATCCCTCTTTATATATTTCCAAACAATATGGTGTTTTATATTACAAAATTGGGGCTAAAACCCTCAAAAATACATATACAGTCGATATACATGTCCCATGAAATCTACGCCTGTGGCACCAGATGAGTGTCATGATATAAAACCATGGCGTTGGCAAGACGTCGAAAGAGTCGTACCCATTCTCTAGGTACACCGACAACCTGCCTCTACGTGGCTTCAGGTAGATCCTCCACCTAAACCATAGGAATCCTCTGTGTCAAACGCGACAGGTTGCCCTGCACATTCCAAAGGACTCTCTCTACCTCTCCTCCCACTGCCTCATCTCCCCTTTTCCTCCGCCTATGTCGTAGGAATCCCTCTGGCCGTTGCGGACCCACATCTGCAACCACACAAGTATCGAGTTAATATTTAAAAACACCATCCAAAAAATATTTTTGTTCTTTTAAATACAAAAATACAAAAAATAAAATATATAAAAAATATTGTTTACCTATGGCACCATAGGTGGCTCCTGGTGGAAGAGGCATATCAGGATCACCTCTAAAATAAATTCCCACATAGGGATAGTCGTCCAAAGCTATGATTTGTCTCCTCCACCAAAAGAAACAATCATCGTTGTAGGGTGTCGCCACCCTACCTCCCCCCTACCATCTCATGACCTCGATCCATTGCGCCATAGCTGGATCATGTGGCCAAGCTTGGGATCTGCTCGAAAAAAAATATACAAAGGATAGAGTCAAACCTAAAGTTTCTCTTTGCCCCCTGCTTGGACTCTGTCAGCTGACCTTTCATATTGTTCAGTAGTGAAGTACACCAATCGTACATGGTAGGTCTCGCACACTCCAATGTGTAAAACATAAGCGGTCTCGATGCTTGATGCAGCGAGGCTGACCCTATGATCCTAGTAAGCACGAGCACAAGAATATTCAGGCTGAGGTTACCTATAGCCCGGATAGGGATTTGACTTCCCACCATGGGAGTCCCTGCAACACATTGGGCCTCGATGTGTTCTTCGACCTTCATCCCACTCTCGGCCACATGTGACTTAAGGTCCACGACCTCTCCTCAGCGTGAAAGTCCTGTCAAGAAGTAGATGTCCTCTACTTCGATCCTTAATGGTTGTCCATCAAGGATAAATCTCTCGCTATCTGGATCCCAATAGCCCACCAGCATTTCCAATAACCTCACTTGGGCCCTCATTCCTTTGAGAGCCCAAAACTTGTATAGACCACATATTTTTAATGTCTCTTGAGCCACCGGATCCCGATCCACTGCTGCATCTTCCTCCTCATGCTCTCTCTCCCTCCACTCCAACACCATCCTGCAAAAACCAAATCAATTTTTGAGTTAGAAGCTTATTTTTTTCCATTTTGTGCAAGTATACCTGGGTTATCCAAGAACAGTCGCGGGTAGGGCTTGATATACTCTCCCTGTAGTTCACACAGGGGCGTATATCAGGTCGTATATGCAACATATTAGTAGAAACCCGTGTATACTGAAAAAATCAATTTGCGCCCTTAAAAACTAAAAAAATGGAGCCTAATTCAAAATTATAAACCATTGAATTTGAATAGGATGGGATGAAGAGTTACCTGGACCAGACAGTTTGCGATTTCGTTTCATATTGATCCTACGATCGTCATTTGAATTCTAGAGGTATGTTAGTCCAAATTGCACTATTTTGGGTGAAAATGAAAGTGACATAGTAAATTTTGATTTTATTACTAATTATAAAACATTTTTACCCATTTGATATAGTTTTATGCTATTATTTTGTCTAATGGACTAATTCAAAAATGGTTTTAAGTTGGTTTTTGTAGTTTCGACTCAATTTTCTTACAGATTTCAACGTCATGGTTGGTCGTTCATCTCCTCAGGCAGGTATATTCATAACCTAGCATATAGGATAGGTATTCACTACATCATGCATTTTTGCATTATCCTTCAATTACCACTTTTTCATGCCTTAGGTACGAACCCATTTATTGTGACACATTAACCTCCATCTGCTATCATAGCATCGTTAATAAATGGTACAGACTTACCAAACATGGGTACCCTAGTTATAACCTCTTTTTCATTTGGTGCCCATTTCGATATTTTTTCCTTAGGATTGGGAGTCCATTAGAATTCGATACATGACTTTGCAATAAGCCTCATTTCTCATTCATGCACACGTGGCCTTATTACCCGCATACTCCCAAAAAATAAGTCTTAGTTAAGCACTTTTGTGACTTGTTATTAAAAATTGAAAATATCGCCAAGTGATGTGTCCCTTTCACACTCGTTAAAATTAGATTTGAAAGATCATGAGTCTTAGTTAAGCTCTTTTTTGACTCGCTATCAAAAATGGAAAAGATCGTCGAGTGAACTTGTCTTTTTCACACTCGTAAACTGGATTTGAAAAGATGTCTATTTGGCACAAGTTTACCCCTTTTTCACACCAAGTAGACTAAAATATATAAAAAAGGACATTTTTTGGCGTTAAATTGTGATTGCATCTCATGCCCTTACTTGCAGTATTGAGCCTTTAGCCAGTTCTCGCTTTGCGTTATAAGCCATGGCCCAAGCAATTTGCATCCTCAACCAAGCAGAGCCTTGTTTATATCCTTCGCAATTTGACACCCTATACCCTGGAGGGAACATCACCCCGAGTTTCCATATCCCACATGCATTTCCTTGCATTGAGCATAGGTACGTTCCACTGCTGGAACTAGTTTTTCTTACTTGCGACACTCGTTCCCTCCTCTGTATCATAGAATTCACTTGTTATGAAAAAACAAAAAAGACAGGCAAGAAGGGAATATTGTATTGTAATTGGCTTTAGTCGTGTCTCCTTTGAACAGAGCACAAAGTTATTGAGTCGTTGCGTCATCATAATTTTGGGTTTAGCATGGCCTTAGGAAGCTGATATCGTTACATAATTTTCTCTACCGACTGGTTAATCTTTCAGTAACTATAGAGAACATTATGGATGCCTCCTGCATCTAGTTGTCACATCATTAAGTCTATGTTGTCGAAGTCTACCATATGTCTCATGCTCTTGTTCAAAGGAAGTCTATCAAACTGTGTCAGCCACTCCTCAGAAATCTTGACTTTTCATGTCGTCCATACCCTTAGTTTTTCTCATAATCACATGATACTTTGGTCTTATGATGCACCCTGGCCCTACTTTTATCATTGGTAGGTCATCTGAACCCAACAATCGACATTTCATCATGGGTTGTTGACTGGGTGGTTTCCCTTGTGTTCGACGGCAAGACATATATTCACACTTTTGGATTTGTGCAGTGTCTTGGATTCCATTAGCCTTATTGGTGGTTTCCTCATCTTTGTCAACAATTTTCATCATTGGCTACTATTCAGAGGGTCTTTTTCGTGTATCGCTTGCATTTGGTACATGCGAAAGATGCACAGGGTCATTGGTTCGTGAACATGTTCTTCGTTCGATCTCCACCAAATCATGAAGCTCTTGCTTTTTTCCTTGTGTTGACTGATGAGAGATGCCTTAATGCTCTCCTTTTAGTGGGTCTCTTTCCATCGACTTCAGCTCATGTATTCTGGATACGAGACCTAGATTTTTATGAGTACCTTGAGGCTTGCAATCATTAGTGGTAGGCTCTCTCTCCATTGATAGATGGGAACACATCAATGTCTCCTGATCAATGGATCTCTCAAGTGTTCGACACCAGCTCCTTTATTCACATTTGTAGATATGTAATTAGTGCCTTGATACCTACTTTCATCATTGGTAGGTTGTCTCACGTTTGTTAACGGTATACCTCAATGACCGGTAATCAAACGATGCCTCATTGTGTTCGACCTCAACTCATTTATTCACATGATGTAGACTTGCACCATTGGTGGATTGTATTGAATACTTGAAGACATCACTTTGTGGACGCAGCTTTCCTAAGTTGTTTCTTCCATTTCATTGGACCAGTACCTATTTGACTTCAGTGATCATGGGAGATTAGATTATACTCCATGGTATACAGATATCTTCAGATTGATTTTGAGACTGGTTTCACTGGGCCTTGTTCATGACTATGACAACTATTGGCATGTAACCGCATTTATACTTGCCTACTCATGGTCGTGAACACTTGTTGGTATATTTTCCACATAGATATGCATTGTATTCTTGGCAGCCATGTATGCAAAGTCAGTACATAATGTAATGAGAAATTGAGTTTGTCTAGCTGGTTCTCTACCACTCCACTTCTGGGTTATTTATAATGTATTTCATCCATCGCAGATACTCCTCTAGTCTCACACATTAGGGGGCATATATTATAGCAAGATTTGCCTCACCATTGCTATATTGCACAGAGAGCCTTTTTCCATTTCCCTATGTAGACTTATCAACCCCTTTTTGATAAATTCAGAGCCAAAAATATATATTTTTCCACATATACACTCCCTAACTGCTTTGCAAGATGCGTATACTCTTGTTGCTCCACTACAGCTCGCATATATCGGGATTTGTGCCAGAAAATACAAAATGAGGTTAGGTTTCCATGTCATGAAAGAATATCTCTGATCTTTGGCCTTCCATATACTCGAAACGTTCTGACTCGGCCCTTCAGTTGCATTCTGTAGGCTATAAGAGCACAATTTCAAGCTATGGAAAAAGGAGAAAGAATTCAAATTTGAGAGAAAAGTTACTCTGGAGAAATTACTTCATATTGAGTCTGCATCCCTTTGTCCCTCAAGTATGAACACAGTGTTTAGCCCCCAATCTCTTTCCTTATTGTCGAGAGGACCTCGTTACCTCTTTGCTATGAGCTTGCCTTTGGTGGATGATTGAAGTGGTGGAGACCCAGTTGGAAGGAACTTGGTTTCTTGGTTTTGAACCGTGCCGACACGGAAGTCTATAATGTTGATACTTATGTTGATCAATTATTAATAGAAATACTCCTTTCCCATCCTATAGATATCTTGAAAATATATGATTATTATCCATGGGCATGTTTGAAATGTTTATTAATGGATTGTGTTATCTGATGTGCTAACTCATTTTATATATTGTCACTATATACTTGCATCGCTTGTTTGTTGAGAACTTCTTGCAGGTGTAAATATTTGGGTCAAAGTGCTCAATGGTGGAACAACATCAAATGATTGGATCGAGGTAGATTCTTCCTCGTATTGCAAATTAGTTTATATAGCACATGTTGGAATTGAGTTGATTTCTGCAGTCATACCTGTCTGTTTTGGTTTACCCTTGGCCATAGAGGTTTTTTCCCTTGTAACACCAATTTCAAGTGATGTTCATGTTCTTCCTTGGACTTAGAATAAATAAGTAAGTCATCCAAGATCACAATGACAAACTTATCCATATAATTTTTGAATATGCCATTCATTAAGAACATAAAGACAATTGGTTCATTGGTCATTCCAAACGGAACCACTACAAATTCATAATGTACATACCTGGTTCTGAAGGTTGTGTTACTTATGTCTTCTTCCTTGATTCTTACCTGGTGGTATCCAAATCTTAATTCTATCTTTGAAAATATGTTTTCTCCTCTTATTTGATCAAAGAGGTCATAAATTTTGGGTAGAGGGTATTTGTTCTTCCCAGTGGCTTTATTCAACCATCTAAAGTCAATACACAACCTAAATGTTCCATCCTTCTTTTTGACAAAGAGTACTAGTTCTCCCCAAGGTGAAACACTTGGGCGTATGTACCCTTTCTTCATCAATTCCTCCAGTTGCATTTGTAATTCTTTTAATTATGGCGTACTCATTATTTAAGGTGTCTTTGATACCGGGGCAACTCCTGGTACTAAATCAATAGAGAATTTTATGTCCCTCTTTGGTGGTAATCTTGGTATTTCTTGGAATACGTCCTCAAATTATTGCAATACTGAAAAAGTATTCAAAGCTTTCCCCCCCTTTTCTTTTGGGTTCCTCCACATGATTTGCATACAATTGACATCCCTTCCTAAAACATCTATTCAATTGTAAGGCTGAAATCTCCCTTACAAAAATGGGTCTTGGAATTCCTTTCACAATGCTCTATTTTCCATCTTCATCAAGACATGTAAATGTCTTGTCATGACAATCTAGGACAACATGATGATTTTCCATTCAATCCATTCCAATTAGGATATCATAAGATCCTAATGTGATGACATTCATATCAATAATTGTACTTACTCCATTCAAATTTATTGGGAAACTTCTAATAGCCTTGATTTCTCAAGCTTTATTTTCTCCAAATGTAATCTATCCACTATTTTAGGATCAATGTAACAATTATTTGCTCATGAATCAATTAAGATAGAAATAGGTTTATTTCTAATCTTACCTTCCACCTCGATCATATTGGATTGGTACTCTACTTGTCGATCTTCTAGTGTTGCATATATCTTTCCCATGTCTTCTACTAATGTAACCTCTTGGATGGTGTGCATGGTCTTCGTGTTGTCTTTTCTATGAGGAAAATCCTTGTACATGTGATCTTATTTGCATCTTCAACACTGGATTGGTGGTCTTCGTATTTTTCCCAAGGAGTCCTCCTTCTTGGAGTCATCCTTAGCAAACTGATCTTGCTAATTTTTGTTTGGGTTGTTTCTGTTGAAAGGAAGTTTGAATCCCTTCCTCCTCTAATCAGACCTTTCTTTCTTCTCATCCTTCAAATATTTCTACAAATATTCTCTTCCCTTGCCTTGTTCATACAGGTACTTAGCCTTCCTAATGGTTTCTGTCAAAGTTTTATTTTAATCATATTGAATCTTCTCCTTATAAAAGGATGGTAGTCCACTAAAAAACCTTCATATATTCACCTTGTCATCATTGATAAACCCCACATGCTTTAACAGTACCAAGAACTTATTTCCATACTCTGTCATGGTCATGCTTCCTAATCGTATTTCAAAGAAATCTTGCATTTTCTTGTCATAGAAGTGATCTGAAAGGTACACCTTATGAAAATATATCTTGAATTGTTTCCAAGTGATCATGCTCTCATTAATGTGTTCCACTTGTTTCAGTTGATCCCACCACACAATAGATTTTCCATGCAAATGGTATATGGAAATTCTTGCTTCAATATTAGGTGAATATTTGTGCAAATGAAAATAGTTCATCATTCCCAGCTGTTATCTGGATAATTGTTAAGTGCGGACACAAGTCAATCCCTCTAGCTTCACTATGAAACTAGAACAAAACAAGACAATACACTACTCTTTCCTTAGATTTCAATTATTAAATGAGAAATGGATCTAGAACATACCTTTTAAATATCAAAGATCTGACTTCGCCAATGCAATCCAAGCTCTGTCGCGAGGCTTATGGAGAAATATCAGCAAATAAACACAAGCCAACGAAGACAAGAATAACAGAGTCTATTTGATATGAAACTATGTACATGATCAAGGAATAATACAATATGAACAAATAACATTCATATAGGAAAGAAAAGTATATATGTATTAAAGAATGTGAAAGAAATATACAACCATATGCCTTGATGTTGTCAGGTTCCTTCCAACAGTTCCTTATTTTCCACACATTTCTGCTCCATGGATTCTGAGATCATAGATCTGATAGTTACTCACAATCTATCTTGACAAAGAAAAGCTCAAAGCCACTCTAACCAAGCTAACAATTTCAAGCCAAAACAACTAACTTTCTCCATGAGAGATCCTTTTATAAGATGAAGAGGATAAGGTGAGGAGGTTAGGATGATCCCACTAAATCATGAAAGTGAGTAAGATCCAAACCGTTCAGAGGCCACCTCACCATAGAAGCTTCTCATTCTATAAGCATCGAGAAGATGCTTGTTTTTCCCACGTACAGGAATTTCTGCAACCTACCTATAGTGCAACCTACGGAAACTCGACAACCTAGATTTAGTAAAGCCTACAGAAATCAGGCATTTCCGCACCCTGTGTATAGAGCAGCCTGTGGAAATCCTCTTTAATAGGGTTTTTACAAAGGAAAATACAACTTCTTCTCTTAGTAAAAGTTCTTATCCCTTCTTTTTTCAGGAATTCAGGCCACTGACCCCTTTGAAGGAAACAAATAAGTTTACATCATTAATTGTCATAAGGGTGATGAAAATAATGTGTAACAGAGAGCCCCCCAAGGTATGAAGTTAGAATAGAGTGTAGGAAACAAGGAACATGTCGGTCGGAAACCTGCCAACAAACAAGTAAATATAGTACAATAATATATTATCACTGAGGTAGGCATTCCCATACTTAGAATACAAATGACTCAAAGCATAAATGTCGACATGAAAAGATCCATGTCAAGTAAGATAGGTCATGGACACCAAACATACACTGTGGATCCATGCCATTATGAATCAAATCTGAACATAGCCACCAAAAATACACTATGGATCTATGTGTTAAAGACTCAAATTTGAACATAGCCACGAGACATACAATGTGGATCTATGCAAAAATACAAACTGAATATACTCCAACGCAACCTGAATCTGTCAGAAAAGATTCAGGGTCTTCATCTCCACCACTCTATAGTATGAATCTAATGACTTGATTACCAGTCATTAGTGAATATCGTTAAAAAGTGTGGGGGAAATCACCATTAATGTCAATGACTCCCAAGGTACTCTAGTACAATCCAACGAATGTGAATAAATGAGCTGAAGTCGAACACTTGGTGGAATCTCCCAATCAAGGGTCAACAATGAAAACCCATTTTCGAAAGCAAGGAAACCTGCCATTAAGGCATACAAGTTCCAAGGTACCAATTAGTTTCTAAGTCTAGTTCCTGGATAATGAGTTTAAGTTGACAAGACAAGTCTAGTGCCTTAATGTATCCCCCATCAATGAAATGAAACGGGTAACAATATTTGAAGTAGATCCAAGTAATCAGTGACTCAGGAATGACTCAGGGATGGTCGACACAATAGAAGGCTTAAGGACTGCAAAAATGGCCGACACAATAGAAGGTTTTCTGGGTTGAACTTCTCTTTGAACATATTGACAACACAACAACTATATTGGAACCACTTACTCAACAACAGGGATCAGAGACCAATTTGTAATCTTATAAAGGATTATGATCAAGAGACAAGAGGATTTTCCAACCTAGACACAAGGCAAGTGAAAGGGTGTCATGTTCAGAAGTGACTCTTCCATGGAATACAGGTTTAGATACATATTTCTTTCCCAATTCCCCCCCACCATTTTTGGTGAGTACCTCTTTATTTTTACACAAACTTGAGGAGGATAACATATGCTTGTTGATGTAAGCTCATCCTTCGGATGAGTCCCTCGGAGTATGTTTAACGAACCCTAGGAAGGAGTGGTTCGAGCCCATATGGGTCTGTCGATGTTTGTTTAACGAGTCCAAAGAAAGTAAACTCAGGGGTTTTTCATGTTTAGAGAGTCTGAAAAACACTTAAAGAAAACTCCAAAATGTATTTTTTCATAAGTTAGTCTGAAGAGACCGAAAAAGATATAAACTACCGCTCAACATATTTTCTTTCTAATACTTTAACAACCATGAAAAAAATAGGATAAACTACCGCTCAACATATTTTCTTTCTAATACGAGTCCGAAAAAGTGATAAAAGTATACTCAGTTACATTCTCACGTATTTATGAGCACGAGAAAGAACAAATACTAAGCTCGGTAACTTATTCTCATGTATTTACGAGCATGAGAAAGAACAAAGACTAAGCTCAAGATTGTTTTCATTTTTACGCAAGCTTTAAAACAAAACAAAACTATGCTTGGAATAGATTTTATTTTTTCACAAGATTTAAACTAAACAAAACTATGCTTGGGATATATTATATTTTTACACAAGATGAAAACTAGCCAAAACTATGCTTGAACCTGGTTTCATTTTTACACAAGTGTGAACTAGAGGAAACTATGCTTGGACTTCCCAACGCATTATCCATGGATGGTTAGTACTTAGCCCAACTTAAGAAACTAGTGGCTTACCTTCAGCATGAAGTCCAGAGGCTGGAAGAAAATTCCCCCCAAGATTTGTTTCATCCAACTGCAAAGGAGAATGAAATGAAGCTTCAAATACTAAACGAAGGACTTGACTCAAACAAAGAGGGGGAACAATCTATTTCATTTTTTAACAAGCTTGACACATGAGAAGAGCTATGCTCGTGACTCGAGGTATAACCTCCAGACCACTGTTTCATTTTTTAATGAGCTTGACAAAGAAACAGGAACTATGCTCGTAAGATTTGTTTCATTTTTTAATGAGGTTGCTACGAAGATGCGAAAACTATCCTCACAATTGGTTTCATTTTTTAATGAGCTTCAAATCAGAAAACTATGCTCAAAGACGGTTTCATTTTTTAATGAGCTTGAAATCAAAAAACCATGCTCAAAGATGGTTTCATTTTTTAATGAGCTTGAAATCAGAAAACCATGCTCAAAGTTGGTTTCATTTTTTAATGAGCTTGAAATCAAAAAACCATGCTCAAAGCTGGTTTCATTTTTTAATGAGCCTGAAATCAGAAAACCATGCTCAAAGCTAGTTTCATTTTTTAATGAGCTTGAAGTCAGAAAACCATGTTCAAGGCTCTCTTCATGATCACGACTTCCAAGAGGATAGTGATCTGGAAGAACACCATGTCAAGGGACAAAACTCGATCATGGTTTCCAAGAGATCTTCACTGGACAAAAGAGACACACTCTGGAAGGAAACCATGTTGAGGATCATGATAGGGGTAAAGATATCAAGCCCTAAAAACCCTATCGAAGAGATCACCATGAAAACTATCAGTCATAAGAGACTGAGCTTACAGTGAGAGACTCATCTTCATCAATAGTTGAAGGCATGGGAGACAATGCCACATAATTAACTTGTGGTGGGGGTGATACCATTTGCATATAAGAACCATTTATGGAGGTCATCCAGTCAGGACCGATGAATGAAAGTTGATCAATAGTCACAATTCTTCCATTGTGAGGGAAATATATCACATGAAAAAGAGTGGACACAATATCTTTCATGGCATAGACATAATCCCACCCAAGGATTAAAGTGGAATCCAAGGGGTCTTGGACTACCATAACGTCAATAAAGACAGTTTTCCCGCCCAAAGTTATAGGAAACTGAGGAAGGGTCCCTAAAGGTTGTCTGGTTCTTCTGTTAAAAGATAATAGATCTAGCGTAACCGGCACAAGTTGTGGACAACCCAAATATTTCCAAGCAATAGAGGACAAAATACTAACAGATGCACCTTCATCTATCAACATCTGAGGAACATCCCAAACACAAACCTGTACTGTAATTTGGAAATAAATGTGAGAGGGAAGACGAGTTCCATTTAGCACACCCCAATTAAAAAGGATGGCCTCATTACTTGGAGGAGGTTCCACAGGAGAAGGAGGAATGCCCCTCGACACGATATATTCTATATCAATGAGAAAAACATGGGCAGTATTGGGTTTACTCTCTAGCGGGAGAGTAGGATCGACTTATAATGACATCAAATCGACCACTTGGGCTTCAATATCCAAGGGGAGAATGGGGTCGACGGGTGGAAACAGATCGACCGGTTAGGTTTCACTCTCTAACGGGAGAGTGGGATCGATCGAGGATGGGATCGGATCGACCACTTTTTCAACTAATTCAACTAAGGATATGACCAGATTGACTACATGATCAACCAGACTGACTGTTGAAGAGGCTAGATCAATCATTCCATCAACTACAGGTGGGTCGAGAGTAAGCTTACGATAAGCATCTGGAAGTTGGGGCTGTGAAACAGTCATGTCTTCCAGTAATTTTGAGGCTTTTTCCATTGAAGGGAAAAGGTGAGTTAGATGACTCCCTTTGCATAACATACACGGGAACTTGACTATACTTTTCTTCTTCCCAACGATATCTTGACTAGTTGACGGGAGGCCATCAACATGTTGTTCAGAGGTTGACGACATGGGTTGGCGAGGGTATGTAGACCATGCTTCTATAACCTTGGATAGACCAAGGAAATCCTTAAGAAGATGATTACCCTTACAAAGCCTTCAAGTGTACTTGGGCTTATGGGTTGTTTGGGTGATCTTGGTATCATCAAAACTCCCAACATGATTATCAGTAACTATTTTTTTTCCAACATGTCTAGCAGTGGTTGGAAGTTTGGACCCTTGCTTATTTTTCTTCTTCTTATTCTTCCTTTTCTTCTTCTTCTTATCCACCAAGTTACTAGATTTAGAGTTTTCACTCGGTGAAGAAGATGAAATGGAATAAGACCTTGCAAGTGAAGAAGGTGAAGAATATATTATTGGTGAAGAAGGTGAAGGATCAATATGAGGTTGATGTTCTTGGGGGAAAGTGCTTACAACAGAAGCACTAGCTGCATTCGGGATTGCCTGAGCGGAAAACAACCATACTGGTAATCCAATTGTGAGACCTGTAAGGCTCAAAGTAGCGATGTGAGGAGGACCAATGTTTCTGTAAGAAGGAAAAACAAAAGGTTCCCCTGGAAAAGGGGTTCCCTCATTGGTCATTCTGGGAATTGGCACCATTAAATAAATATCCAACCTAGAGTCTTCTAGGGAAAACAAAACAGCACACGCTAAGAATCTAGGAAGCAAACAAGCAGACAAAACCTTCTCACAATGAACGCACTAGTTGGTGATGAAATCCAATGTCACGGGAACAACGCAAGAAGGAGATGAGATAGCGGGTGGAAAATTTACGTTGATGACCTGCTTAACAGACTTACACCCTGGTGCAATCTCCTACACATAATCATGGGTATACCCTCCAAGGAGCCTGAGTGACTTTGGCCAACGTCGATTCCAGGTACCGTGAAGACTTGACCCTCCACAGTCATCTCATGTGAGACCCTAAAAATATAGGCTACTAAGGTTACCAACTACAACAGTGATGCCTGGGGAAACAGTCGATGGTTCAATCCACGTGTAAGGGCTGGGTATCTAGCCCGAAATCAACTCGAAAGGCTTCCACTAATCATTGTGGGTATACCTTCAAGAGACCCCCATAATACACGCAATCTCTACACCAAGAACAACAAAGAAGGGTGAGTAACTATGTTAGTCTCAATGCGACCTCTTGATTGACCCTTGTGTTAGAAGGGCTTCCCAGGACAAAATGTATCAAGTGGATTTCACCACTCCCTAACGCAAGATTCTATGTTTGTTTGCAACTTTGGAAATTTATCTTTCACACCTATTCCAAATCCCTACAACTAATCTAATGTAGGTTTACTACCAAAAAATATAAAAATGTCTAATCAATTTTTATAAGCGCTTTATTTTTAAGGCTGTTGTTACTCAAAAGGAAGATGGCATGGACAATATGGTGTTTTGACCGACTCGAAAGTTATGCAGAGAGATGAATATGCAATCTTTTCATTTTGATGAAAGATATGCTACGAGAAAGACAAAACATTTATCATTCCTAGATGCATAATGTCCCAAAATTTATTAAACTCATCAATATCAAGATTCTCAAGAAATGAGCAAAATAGATTGTACACCAATACACGATTCATGGCCCCCTAGCTTAAGAATCTATGACCAAAAATCATGCAATTTTGCTACTTCAAATGCAAGGATGCCCCCAATCTAATATAAAGCAAGAAATTAAAACTTTTTGTTTCAAAGATAGCTAAAAGAAATAGTAAATAGATATGAAACAAAGAAACCCAAACAATTTTCTCTTTTAACATGAACTATTTAATAAAAGAAAAAGAAATTCTTTCACCAAATAATTCTAAAGAAAAAACAATGCTTTGTAACCAAAAGGCACTCAAAGCAAGAGACCAAATCTTTCAAAAGAAAACAAAGCAAATATGGCTAAAAGAAGTTCAAAGACTATCAAGAAGACTATAAACAGACTATAATCAAACCCAAAAATTCACCCCAGAACCTATATCACAGATCTGGGCAAGAAAAACCAACAAAAATCAATTTTCGCAGGTTATCAGACTAACGCAGTGCGGCGATCTTGGGTCACCACAGGCTAGACAACAAATACAGTGCATAAAATCCACACTGTGTCAAACAGTAGGGTGCAAAAATCAAATATCGTCGCACTGTCCCTCAAAGAAGGGCGCGTAAATCAAAGTAAAAATGAAAAAAAAAAAATAATAAGGTTTTTCCAGTGTGGTTTAATCAGTCAAAGAGTCAAGATGGATCTCCCAGTTACTCAGAAAACAGAAACCAAGCAATCAAAGAAAGAAAGAAAGGAAAACTAGGAAAACAATCTGTTCCCTAGTGGAGTCGCCAATTTTGTTATCGGGCTAATTGTTAAGTGCGAACACAAATCAAGCCCCCTAGATTCACTACGGAACTAGAACAAAACAAGGCAATACACTACTCTTTCCTTAAATTTCAATTATCAAATGATAAATGGATCTAGAACATACCTTTTAAATATCGAAGATCCGACTTCGCGAATGCAATCTAAGCTCTGTCGTGAGGCTTATGGAGAAATATCTGCAAATAAACACAAGCCAACGAAGACAAGAATAGCAGAGTCTATTTGATATGAAACTATGTACGTGATCAAGGAATCATACAATATGAACAAATAACATTCATATAGGAAAGAAAAGTATATATGTATTAAAGAATGTGCAAGAAAGATACAACCAGATGCCTTTATGTTGTCAGATTCCTTCCAACAGTTCCTTGTTTCCCACACATTTCTGCTCCATGGATTCTGAGATCATAGTTCTGATAGCTACTCACAATATATCTTGACAAAGAAAATCTCAAAGCCACTCTAACCAAGCTAACAATTTCAAGCCAAAAAAATAACTTTCTCCATGAGAGCTCCTCTTCTTTTATAACCTGAAGAGGATAAAGTGAGGAGGTTAGGATGATCCCACTAAATCATGAAAGTGAGTAAGATCCAAACCGTTTGGAGGCCACCTCACCATATAAGCTTCTCCTTCTAGAAGCATCGAGAAGACGCTTGTTTTTCCCACTCATAGGAATTTCTGCACCCTACCTATAGTGCAACCTATGGAAACTTCGTAGCCTAGATTTAGTACAGCCTATGGAAATCAGGCATTTCCACACCTTGTGTATAGAGCAGCCTGCGAAAATCCTCTTTAATAGGTTTTTTACAAAGGAAAATACAACGTCTTCTCTCAGTAAAAGTTCTTCTCCCTTCTTTCTTCAGGAATTCGGGCCACCGACCCCTCTGAAGGCACCATATAGGTTTACATCATTAATGGTCATAAGGGTGATGAAAATAATGTGTAACACTAGAAAATAGGCTTCAACATCATCTTCTTTTTCTCTTTCACCATCAAGGGATGGTGGCTGCAACTTCCTCAACTCTCCTTGTAAGTTGTCCAATTCATGTATCCTTCTTTGGTGCCTAATAGGAGATACCTATGGACTGCTTATGGAGTCTTCAGATGCACCAAATTTCCTTGTTGAGTGAGGAATTATGTGTTTCCTATGAGTTCTACTAGAACTTCTTGAATAACTAGCTCATTTGTAGTTATCTCTTCTTTCATGTTGTCTTCCTCCTTCCTCGTGTATTGAGCATGATCTCTTCTTTGCTTTCTTATGCAATTGATTTAGGCTTTGCATCACTTGAGAATTTATTTGGTTTTTTTCTTTCATCAACCTCTAATTGTCTATTGTATAACTCTACACTTCTATTTTCAGGCTTCTCACAATATCTATTAATGTTTCTTATTCCCCTCTGTTCGTGTGCCCATTTGATTCTATCTATGGATTACCCACACTGATTTTTTGACCTTGGTATTCTTTATCATGACTAAAGGATCCTTCTCATTCCTCCATTTCCTAGATCTACATTCTTATCTTGTTTATATCCTTGTTGGCACAGGGGTAGACCCAAGTTTCAACGCACCAACAACGCACCAACAAAACCCTAACTATCAGCCCTTTCGGCAACACCTGCAAAGAAGATGAAGTCTCACGCGAGGTAGAGGCAAGGGTGGTTGCAGGACTCAAGTGTCTGCAACCTTAGCTGGGACACAGATCTGTGATTATAACACTTTAATAAAGAACTTAGCACCTTTGGTTCCTTAATATACAATCATTATCTACTTCATTGATAAAACAAAGCCTCGCAGTATTCACATTAACCTATTGTATCCAATCACTTAGCATAGGTAAACATATCAGATTAAGCGCCAAGCATAACCATGTATATCAGATCTAGAATTCCCACATATAATAATCACAAAGCAAGTAGATCTATCCAACTACATCAAATCACTTAGCAAAAGAAGACATAATATCATTAAGAAAAGCACAAAGCATCAAACACATTATTTACGTGGTTCACCCCCACCCTGGGGCTACGCCCACCAACTCTTCTTCTTTATAGTCTTTGGTCAATCAGTTACAAGCACAGATCCTCAAAACCCTTACTTCGCACAGAACAAAAGATCTGCGCAGCTCACTAGATCCTTCTTCCTTGCGTTACATCACTAAGCCTCCTATCGTATCGCACAAGGACTTTCACTCAGCTCTACAAGTCTTACACAGAATGCACAAAGCCTTGATCACATAGATCCAACTCTTGGAACTTAGCCTACATCACGTAGATATATCATCCACTACTTTTCTATATGGCCTAGACATCTATATATACATACAAAATAGGCCTAAACATGGGTAAACCCATGGGCCAACATCCCCTTCCCGTTACATATTCCCAAAAACCCAAAAAGGGGATCAAGATCCCTTGATCTTTGCTTCATCTTGCGCTCCTCCTTTGATAGGCTATCGAAGTTCCAAAATAGGTCATCATGACCAAGAAATTCCCAAAACTTGGTTAAGGGCCAACAGGCCCCCAACACTCACCTATGACTCATCCCGAGTCACTCTGGTCTGAGCAATTCTGCCTCAAACGCCTCAAGCTTGGCTTGAGCTGCTTCAACTTGTTTCTTTACTGTGGCCTCTTCTTCAGTGAACTCTTGGATAATTACATCATTCACTGGTCCTTCTAGGCGTTGTTCTATTGTGAGGACGACCTGATCTAGCTCTGCTCCTTATCTCTCTACCTCTATAAACAACAGACATGCCTTATCTTATGTAGGTTGAAGTCATTTAGTCACTTCCATAACTTTGCTTTCAAGCATATGGATCTTATGATGAGTAGTACGTTTTTCATGAGACCTCTTCATTTTGTCTACAACTGACAAGGCCTTCAGTTTCGCCTATAGTGTATTTGTGTACTGCTTCACTTCTTGGAGCTACGACTCCAATGCTTGTAACTCAGGATTCTCGGTGAGGTTTTCATATGTTTGAGCTCTCTGGCTCAACTTCTTGCACTCCAAGGCAAGATCTCTAAATCTATCAACTATGCTCTGGGCAGTGTCTTCCCTTTGGTCTCATATATCTTGAGGGGTCTCAGGCACAGTGCAGAGCTCCAAGTCTGTTATGTGCTGCTAGAGCTGCTGGATTATGTCTTCGAGTTGTGCCACCTATTGTGGAAATCATTCTTCGTTCTTTATTTCAATGACTGTCACAGAGTGAAGTTCTCTGTGGACCATCTCATGTACTTTGAGTTGCTTAGTGAGCAATTGTTCCTTTTCTTTATGAAGCTGGGATTTTTCTTCATCGAACCTCTCTTGCAGAGTAAGCTTCTCGCGTTCAGCAGTACTGCACTGCTCTAGAAGGTCTTCCTGTGCTTGCGCCAAAGCCTGGGTGGCTTACGTTGTCTCCTCCTGTGCTCGTCAAAGGTGAGATTCGACTGTATCATTGATCCAGTGGAGTTGAGCTGCCTCATCTCCTATTTCTGGTGTTCCTACTGATAGAGGCGCAGTACAAACTGCGTGGCTGGACTATAGTGCATGCTGCACTTCTTGAAGTTCAACCTTGATCCGACTAAACACCTCCTCTTGCTTAGCTTCCTCTTTCTCTGCTATCTCCAATGAAGCATCATTTAGTGTTGTGATGATGAATTCAAATTCGTCTGAGGTAAGGGTGGTCTCAAACTTAGTCCTGGTTGCTTTCGATTTCTTTATTGAAGAAGGTTTCGGAGGGGAAACCTTCCTTTTCTTCGAGGCGTCCTCCTTGTCTCTAGGCGGTGTAACCTCACCTTTCTTCAGTTCAACTTATGTGCCATCTCTCTCTTCATCATCACCTCCTTTCTTAGGTGAGATAGAATCAGTCTTCATCAAGGTATTGTGGACATCTTATGCTTCTTCATTTTTCTTGGTCTTGCTCGGTCCAGGTGTATCGTGTGCTGCTTCTGGACTGTTGATATCAAATAGCTCTGCGAGGTTTGCTGGAACAAGGAGGTCCGTTGACCATTCCTTGGTAATCTCTTCTAAGTCTTCCTCCGTCAACTTGCAGTATGACTGCAACTATTGTTTATGCTCATCAGTGCATGCTGTGATATAGATGAAAGGGCGGTCCGCGTTGAATTTCATCAAGAGTCTAAACCTATGGAGTGTGTTCAAGGTTATGCGTGGCTCGGACTAGATAGCGGTCTTCATCTGGGTGTAATAAGTGTGGAATACGGCATTTTATTTCCACTACTTGTTCATGTTGCTCGAGTACCACATCGTACTAAACTTTGCGGCCAGTGGTTCAAAGGGCTCAATGTCCAGGAAGGTCGCACCTTCCGGCATATCCCATGTGATGTGTGAAATTAAGATGAGAATCCAACTGAAGTGGAACTCATATCCTTGGTCTTGCACTTCCCTACAATCCATTTCTAACTGTTTCATAAAGTACTTCACCCATTTCATGTGTAGGCCCTCTGCACACTTCCCTGCGAGGTCGACAACAAATCCAGTTACTTGGGTGGGTCGGTTCTTGCGAACTAATTTCGTTGCGATCAGTTGACAAGCTACGTGCACTGTGATGCTATGGATAGAGTCTACCTTGTATCCTCACGTGCCCTTCTCTACATCTCCATAAGTATCCTTTATCCACTGGGTGAGAGCGCAATCCACGGTCTTTTCGGGGTAGAAATCATGTGGGTCGGGGCCTTGCATGCTTATCCCTGTGATCTGATTGATCAATATTGGATCCACTATGATGCGGCGGTTCAAACACAAATAACCTCCATGATAACAAGACAACAGTAATTTGATGCATGCGTTCACGTCCTGGTGTCGCCCGAAGTGCAAAATCTTCATAACATTCAATAGGGTGGACTGTGCGAGGTTCTAGTTCCATGACTGAGGGGTAATCTTTCTCATCAGATACTTATGCGAGGTGAGCATGTTGTAAACCTTCATGTCGTCGAGGTTGAAGTCGCTAAACTTCAACGCTGTGATCTTATCCTGGTTAGCACAAAATGTGCGCACCTCTTTCAGAAGGTAAGAAGTGACCGACGCGTATTCAAAGTATCTGGGAACAATGTCTCAGTTTATTGCGCCGCTCAGAGGTGGTAGATATGCAGGTAGGATGCTTGGAATCAGATTAACATTCACTAAGTCATCCTTGTTCTTAGTTCACCTTTCACGGGACGGTCCAGCTCCGTGGGCAGTGGATGGAGAGGCCAACAGTCCTCTCGTCGACGATGCTTGTATACCTATAGACACTCCTCTTTCCGACATGACTCTCTCTATCATCAAGTCGATGAGAACTTTTGTCACTGATTCTTCAAATGTGGTGAGCTCGTCGGACATACATGCTCGGGATTAAAATTATCGAGGTCACGATTGATTTAGAAACTGCACTGGAATAATAGCAAGGGCGCAATGATCACTGTATGCAATTTGTTCAATCTGCGTGCATCGAATTCTCAGTTATCAAAAGTGTTCTGCGTGCATGGCGTGAAGGGATAAGTAGGAAACTTGACAACGGTTCGCGTTCAATGGTTATGAGACCCTATTAATTCTTGTTCGATCCATTATGGCACAGTACAATGGTCTGATGATTAACCTTTATTTCTTTTCTATCCATTCGAAGAGGAAGTCGAACGGATATATTGGCCCCAACAGCTATATTGCTTCGCCATGGCGAAGTGCCATGTGTCACTGTTTTGATATCTCTGCGAAGCTCTAATTCTGTGAAGTTCCCTCTGGGATCTTCTATAACTTTCCAATCTTAGCCCTCTTTTTACTTAGCTTTCTAGCCTTCTTTCCAGTGAGCTTCATCTCGGTAGTCTTTTTTCCAGTTTGATTCTTATCGTCTTTTAACATAGTCACTGCGCGTTGTTGAGATTCTTTCCTAGGATTCAGGGGTAATACCTCTTCTTTATCTGGAGTAAGTACTTTAGTCTTCTGTGGGTCTCCTAATGTTCTTGTAGCTTCGACATCAATGTTTCTAGTGACAACTAGCTTCGATTTGTTCTTCTGTTCTTCAATCAATTGTGCGATCCTTCTAGCCATGAAATCTTTTAAGTCTTATTTCTTCTGCTCTGAGGCTTCTTATTTTTCCTTTTGTCTGGCTTGAGTTCTATCAATCCAAGGTTTTCCTATTAACATGGTAAACGGGGCGATGTCTTCAATAAAATTAATAATCTCAAAATCTTCCTCTGTCGAAGTTCCATTAACGTTCATAGGTATTTGAGTGAGCCTTCCACACAGGTTCACTAATTTTCCTATGAATAACCCTATTCCTCCTAATGAAGGGATTATAGAAGGCCTTCCTATAGCTTCCCAAGTTCTCTCTGGAATAATATTCACCTATGTTTCCTCATCTAGAACACAGTCAATGTCGAAGTCGTCTATTCTTGCTTCAGTGCATTCCTTCACTTTGAAGATCTCTGATAATCTAACATGTCGATGGTTATTCAAGGTTTCTTTCATCTGTAGCAATGATTTCTCTGATTCTTTCTGGGGTTCTTCTATAGCCTTAGTTTATGGATCTGTCTTAGGGTTTTCTTGTCTTATGTTCATACTATCAAGCTTAGCAATCATTCTGGGGTAATCCAACACTTCATGGTCCGTAGCCATACAACAAAGACAACTAGGTCTTCTTCCAGGTCATTCCTTAGCAAGACGTCTTGGTCTTCTGCAACTATAATAGAGGGTCAATCCTCTCTTTCTTTTAAATGATCCCTAGCCTCTCTTGTACGGTGCGCTAGGATCATATGAGCTAACCTACAACAATTTCCTTCTAAGATCTTGCATCCATTTGTTAGTCCAAACATCTTTTCTATGCATAGGTATAACATATCTTTCATTATCAGATCTATTCATATCAAACTTTCTTTCATCTATTAGTGCCCTAGTTTTTAAGTTAGGAGATAATCTATCAATCATATCTATATCCATACTCTAGAAATGAAAATTTTCACTTATCTTACTTTTATAGAGCACAAAGCTTTCAGATCTAAAAATTTTTAACTATTCTTACCTTTATCAGAGCACAGAGCTTATAGATCTTACCTCTTTCATTCAAAAATTCTTACTTTTACCTTTCTTAGAGTGCCAAGCGTTCAGATATTACTTCTTTCCTTCAGATATGATCTTCTTTCTTTAGATCAGTCTTCTTTCTTTCAGATCTGACCTTCTTTCTTTAGATCAGTCTTCTTTCTTTCAAGTCTGACCTTCTTTCTTTAGTATAGAGATTTATAAGTCAAGTAGAATACTACGCACTAGGGAAATAGATCTATGCACAGATCTTTCACAGTTTCAGGATGGATCTTTGCACAAAGCTTCTTCTTTCTCAGTTCCCAGCAATCAAAATTTCAGTCCCAGCAATGGAACCATTCATTGGAACAGGGGCAGACCCAGGGTTAAACGCACCAACAAAACCCTAACTACCAGCCCTTTCGGCAACACCTGTGAAGCAGATGAAGTCTCACCCAAGGTAGAGGCAGGGGTGGTTGCAGGACTCAAGTGTCTGCAACCTTAGCTGGGACACAGATCTGTGATTATAACACTTTAATAAAGAACTTATCACCTCTGTTTCTTTACTATACAATCGTTATCTACTTCGCTGATAAAGCAGAGCCTCGCAGTATTCACATTAACCTACTGTATCCAAGAACTTAGCATAGGTAAACAGATCAGATTAAGCACCAAGCACAGCCATGTAGATCAGATCTAGCATTCCCACATATAATAAACACAAAGCAAATAGATCTATCCAACTACATCAAATAACTTAGCAAAAGAAGACATAAACTCATTAAGACAAGCACAAAGCATCATCACACAGGATTTATGTGGTTCACCCCCACCCTGGGGCTACGTCCACCAACTCTTCTTCTTTATAGTCTTTGGTCAATTGGTTACAAGAACAGAGCCTCAAAACCCTTACTTTGCACAGGAAAGAAGATCTGTGCAACTCGCTAGATCCTTCTTCCTTGCGTTACAACACTAAGCCTCTTATCATATTGCACAGGGACTTGCACTCAGCTCTACAAGTCTTACACAAAATTCACAAAGCCTTGATCACACAGATCCAACTCTTGGCACTTAGCCTACATCACATAGATATATCATCCACTACTTCTCTATATGGCCTATAGATCTATAAATACATACAAAATAGGCCTAAACATGGGTAAACCCATGGGTCGACACCCCCTTCCCGTTACATATTCCCAAAAACCCAAAAAGGGGGCCGAGATCCCTTGATCTCCACTTCCTCTTGCGCTGCTCCTTCAACAGGCTGTCAAAGTTCCAAATTAGGTCATCATGACCAAGAAATTCCCAAAACTTGGTCAAGGGCCAACAATCCCTTAATTTTGCAAAAAACAAGTGTGCATGTGACATAATCTCTATTAGTCAAAACAAAAGCATAAGCATGTATAAGAATTTCTGGAANTATATATATATATATATATATATATATATATATATGTATATATGTATATATGTATATATATTCTCTTTTCAGTTTTTCCTTAAGGCCACTACTCATCTTATTTTGAATTAGATGCGAATTTTGTTGCTCAAAACAATCTTTTGGGTGCATAAATGGATTCCACTCTCCAAGAGATTTCCAATGACTATTTTATTTCTTAATTTCGAGCTCAGGGAAAACATTTATGAACTTCTGAAATTTCTTATTAATTTCCACTTTATAGTAATTTGACATCCACCTGGCTCTCAGTCACTTCTGCCATCCAAGGTGGAACTGACGTGGAACCTGCCACTTGGTCCATCGGTCCCCCAATCAATGGTTTAGATTACTTTAGAGCCTTTATTTTTCATTAGGGTCTTCTCCATCAAAGTGCATCCATTCCTAGCTTCACTTCCCACTTTGAAAGACCTGTTCTGGCAGCATCCTTCAATAGATCTAACGGTTCTTCAATGGTTAGTATTCACTCAGAGTTCACAACTTCTTGGAAGTTAAGTTCCATCCCTTTAACTCTCCTTACTCGATCATGTGGGACCCATGATAGATTGATGACTACCATCACCTCGCTCCTACTCACCGATCAATGGTGAAAATTGTTCCTTGGAGTTCCTCCCGTCGAAGCCCAATCACTTGGATCCAACAATCGAGGTTACTCACAACTAGATCAATGACTCTAGTTCTCTCTCAGATTTCCTCTCATCAAAATCCATCCCCCTCCAAGACTGTCACTCTGACTAGGACCGCTCTGTCGAACGGTTCAGATTCTCTTAGCTGGTAGATTTGAGGGATAAGATTTAAAGCGAAGGACTAAGGGCCTCCATTCCCAACTAGTCCCACTCTTGTCTTTTCGACCAACCAGTTGTTGACACATATCATCCTCCGAATATGTGGATTTCCATACTGGCATCCTCGTGAACTTGTCTACCAATCTGTCACACCACGTCACCATGACATCATCGTTCTCTCTCCTCCTATTCAAACCACACTAGATATATGGCTGAGAGAATTGGAATATTTATCGATAGATCAACGTTCCTCCTTCTCTCTCGGAGTCCCTTCCATCAGAGTGCCTCCACTTTGGGTATCCAAGGTTACTTCGACCCTCGAAATCTAACGACACTCACCAAAATGTATCCAATGGTCCAGATCTCTTTGAAGACACTCTCTGATGGATCAATAAATATCAGAATCCCTCATCATTGGTCTCCATGCAACCTTGTACTCATACATCCCAATGACAGTGTCCTTCGATCAACGATGGAGATCTGTCAATCCTCGGATCCAACGATCATAAATTAAATGCAACCATCCAAAGGTCTAAGCCCAACAGGGGCCCATCGACCCCTGTAACACACCCAACCACTAGGTTGGGCCACGCTACCTCAAAACACTCCCTAAGAATGATCTGAAACTAACTTGTAATATGCTCAGTACAATAAATACCAAAATGATTTTCCTGAGTACTGATCTAAAATGTACCCATTACCCGAGTACTTCCATATTTTCCCTCATTATCTAATTATGAATTTCTGTTCCATTCTTTAAAATAAAGAAGTGTGGATTAAACACATGTAATTAACAAGAACATGCTAAAAAATCCAAGAAAGGGATAGCATGGCATGCACAAAAAATAACTAGCAGGTAGACACATTATAAATACATATCTCAGAGACAAAAATACACAATGGAATATACATTATATAGAAAACACAGAGAGCACTTATCTTTTCAAGTAAACATTCACAACTAGTTGCAAACCAAGGAAGTTCCTCCCAACCATAGACATTTTTGTTCATTCACTCTCAATAGTAGTGTCATCCCAAATCTAGGGCTATGAATCCACAAGGACGGGTCCTAGGCCAAATCTAAAAACACACTAGTTAGCTAACAAGCTCTTAGGTTTTCTCAACCACACAACAATCCCAATTTCCATCTCTCTTTCCCCTTCATCCTACACAACCCAAAGAAATTAACCCTTTTCTTTTCCATGCAGTCCCTCATTTCATTCCATTTTTCTTCAGGGCTCCAGTGCTACTAGTCAGGAAATCCCCCTGCTGGAAACTCTAAGGATTCTCAGTTGTGAATAGTTCTTTTCGAATTTCCATCAATCTCATCCGCACAGGAATCCATTCCCTCCTGGAATGACTCTGTAATTTATTATAGCCATCTAGCAATGGCTCTCCTATTCCATCCATTCATTTCCATGATTAGACCAAGAGAACATGAATTAACAAGAATGAGGAACCAAAAGTGAAACAGTGAGAAGAGTGTAAGAGTGAATGGAGAAAAAATCCCCAAAACAACCCACAAGGGATGTTTATATAATTACATGAAATCAAGAACCACATGGCCTCCCCCCCAAGAAGCTCATGTAACCACTTTTCTCAATTAAATCCATGGATGATTTTAGGGGCTAAATTTTTCTCATGGGCTAATTTACCATGGTTTTTCCAAAAACAAGATTCACTATTTTAAAAATGATTCACCCAAATTCTATAGGATAAAAGTATTTTACCTTAAAAATCGCCAAAATGTTATAAAAACTATATAAAATCCTTAGAAATTTGAATATTTTTACAAAAATATCTCCGAACATTTATAGTTTGAAGATGAAGGATTAGTAAGATTTTCCAAGGTTTCTACATTTTAAAATAAATTTCCATCCTTAAAATCATCCCGGATTAAATCCAATATGGCCAAATAAAATATAATAATAAGACTTAGCCCCTTAATCCCCCTATCTCTTGTCCTTGTTTGTCTTGTAGCCAACATTGTATTTTTATTAATGTAATAGAAGTATTACATTTCCTAGGAACTCCGGCCCCTTTTCAACTTTATTGACTCACCAACCTAATGTCACATTTACATAATACATTCTAGCCCATAGGGATTAAAACCGGGGTGTTACATCCCCCTTCCCTTACTTTGACACTGTCCTCATTACACAACACCATATCGATGTTCTTACAATTCTAGGCACTCTGGCCTTTAATCTGCATAGAAAATTGTTGGACACACCTACCACACTTAGAGGGGGGGTGAATGAGTGTGGGGCTCTTTTTCCCAAAACTTCCCTCTTGCACAAAAACTCATCAATTAGCATTCAACATTTATTCATTACCCATTGCTGTCATTTATAACCAGTTATATGTAGGCACATATCAGCAACATATATCAGCAATATATCATCAACAAGTCATCATCATAATGGACACAAAGAACACAAGATGTATGTACAATTTTCTTTTTATTACGGACTACAATCCTTGGGTTTATCAGCAACAACTGAATAGAGTACAACTCTACAAGAGCACCCGCTCTATATGCAAGAATCAGATTACACCCTCAGCATTAACTAAGATGAGGCAACAATCTTCAACAGATATCAATCTGTCAACAGGTACGCGACCTGTCAGTAGTGCAGCCCGCGTGTGAATGCGCTCTGGCTCACTACAACCCATGTGTAAATGCGGCCAGCGTATAATGTAACAAGTGTATGCTCTTGATCACTTAGGGTTTTTCTTTGCTTCACATGCTCAGATCCTCTGCAACCTGCAATCACTTTCTCTTCTGTCTTCCAAAGTCCAAACTGACCCACAGCCAGTCACAATACATTCAAGCTCTCCAATAGCTTGCTCATGCTCCAGAACAAACCAATATGAATGCTATCTCAATCATATATAAACAACAAGTATACCATAGTAATCATGTCACTACTCAATCACAAGGGTGTTGCTCACTCCATCCACCAAATCAACTATGTTGAGACACATCATATAAGCCATACCAAGAATGCCCTAAGAATTCACAACATATCAAAAAATAGCATCTATCAAGACAATAATGTAACCATACCAGTGTCTTAGTGATAGATCTGAGGCCATAGAATGCAGATCTGGAACATGCCTCATCATCCAAGATCTTGGCACTAGCTCAAACACAAATCTCCATGAGGTTATTTAGTCCACGCTCCATGTACACAGTTAGCCCGCATGTACACTCACCCTATACACAACCAACCCGCGTGTACACACACCCTATACACAGACAACCCGCGTGGGCATCAGAAAATAGGGTTTTCTGTGACTTCGAGACTTTCGCCGTCAAGATCTCTGACATTGCCGAAACTTTGATGCGTCCATGAGATCCTCCTCTCGCTCTCTTCCTCAGAATAGATCTTCAATCATGCTCAAGAGATCCACACCAATAAGATTCTCTCACAAGAATCTCTCCATCAATACTCCAAAAGATATTACAAAGAAGCTCTCCATTGATCCACAAAAAGGATTCTTACCAAATCTGCAATTTTACAAGAGATCCTAGCTTCTTATTTATACTTTCATCTTCTAGGTCACTTAACCCATTTTTAGGTTACTTAACCCATTTCTAGGTCACTTAACCTATTTTCCTTATTTTAGGGTTAACCACTTTCCATAAATAGAAAGTTTTCCAATACTTTATCATTTAAATATTCCTTCTTGATTTTGTCACTTTACTTTATCATTTAAATAATCCATCTTGATTTTGTCACTTTACTTTATCATTTAAATAATGATTTCTTCTTTTCAAGCACTTTTACTTCTTTGACCTT
>ML789212.1:27794-38751 GCA_009831015.1 Picea engelmannii | reverse complement strand
ACTTCATAAGGCCATAACTCTCAAACCGTGAGGAGTTATGTGACATTCCACATACCACCGGAAATGGCATGACAAGAACTATCCATCTAGGATAGTTTCACCAACAAATTCATTGATCTTCATCTCATTATTCCACATGCAAGAATGGGTCCTCCAACCGTTCTTCTAGGATAACCCAATCTGTAAAGCGTCTTCCCGTGAGGGCTTTATCCATAAGGGGACCACTTTGGAGTTCATCCATTTGTGCACCTTATCAACCATGATAAGACAATAATGATTCATCTTTGCATCAATTCACCACTGCATCATATATATCAACTATGCATCATGTATCAATGACAACTCATTGATCCATCTTCATCAATGCATCATAGCAATGATCCATCTTTATCAATTGGTTTCCACTTGGACATATATCATTCTCATCAAGGGCATCATATCAATGATCCATATTTAGCAATATATCACTCTCATCAAGGGCATCGTATCAATCAATTACTTGACATCAATCAATGACATCAATCAAACCAAACCATTTACATCAATGACATATGATCCAAAAATCTCCCAAATAATCAAACCATTGGCATCAATGACAACATGATCCAACAATCCAACCAATTTCTTATATAAATTGACACTCTAGCCTAAAATAAAAACATGCATACATAGGCATTCTGACCCAAAACATGTATAATTATCTTCAGAATTTATATTTCTGGTAGTAGTTCCAACCAACAAGCTCTCCTTCCCTACTATCCTACGCAACCCAAAGAAATGAATCCCTTTATCTTCCATGCAGTCCCTCAAGATGTTCCACTTCTCTCCAAGGCTCCAACACACTTGGCCTGGAAGTTTCAGAGTTGTGGCTCCAAGAACCCCAGTTACAAGGAGTCCATTGGACTTTCTTCATTCTATGCCTTCATCATTGAGCTCGATTTCCTTCTAGTGCTCTTTTTACTGATATTCCAGCTTCCATAGCCAACATCTCATTTGTATTATACACATAAAGTCATCATGAGATATCATTATAATATTTTTCAATCATAAATGTCAAATCTGCTTTATACAGGAAAACAAAAATTTCCAAGCATGAGCTTTTGAATCATAATTCGTTTGGCTCTTGCATATACATGCATCAATATTTATTAAGGCTTACTGTTGGAGTTACTTCAAACACACCTAGGATTTCTTTTTCCTAAGGTTTTTCCTTGTTTATTAGTTATAATTAGTCATTATCCAGTCTCCTATAATTTAGGGGAGAATATTACACCTGGAGAATATTCTCTTTCAGTTGACACTTCAGTTTGACTAGTTGAGTTGAGTTTAGATGTTGCATTGGTTTTGTCACCATGTGGCATTGGGATCATCACCATGCTAATTCTACCTTTCCCTGGTATCATCACTAGAGTGGCACATTATCCTTGATTCCTTGAGTTAACTCCTCACTACTCTATGTTCAGTTAGTTAACTGAAGACTAGTTGACTAGTTAACTCAACTAGGTGGCAGTTCACTCTCGTAACTGCCTGAGAGACTAGACTAGGTGGAAGTTAACTCCTGTAACTTTTGGTGTGTGTCCATATCACTCTAGACCACCACTATGGTGCATTGGTTATCCTCTAGTCGAACTCATCGAGTTATACAGAGTATATCATGTGTAAATTATTCATTGTTCACAACGATTAATGAGAATTCTTCCAATCTTTCTCCAATTCTCTCTGAAAATGTGTGTATTATTGTTTATCTAGATCCATTATGTGCAGGTTCAACACATTTACATTGTAGCAGAGCCGATGGACTGCTAAGAAAAATCTACACCAAAATATTTTGCAGGTACAAAAGATTGAAGACAACGGAAAGATGGAATCCCAAAAAGAATTCATTCTTACACCTTACAAATATTTTGCATGGAAGGAGAAAATATCCATGCATCTCCGAACCAGAGGGTTGTACAAGTTAACCTTGAATATAGATACAAAACTGACATTAGCCATAGAAAAATCCAAGTACTTAAATTGCATGGATGAGGCACTCGGAACAATTTGCAATCTTATTTCTCCCGATCTCATTTTTCATATATCTTCCTGTAAGACTCCCAATGAAGCCTAGACCACCTTGGAATGGATCTTTGGAAAACAATATGAGATGAGGGGAGACATTCCAGAGGTGGAGCTGCTCACATTGGATCCAAAAAGCTTCGACAATATCCAAGATTTCTTTACAAAATTCAAGGATTTACTGTCTCAACTCAAAGCTTGCGGGGTTGATAAATCGAAGGAGGAGAAACAAATGGTTCTCACCATTCTCTCCAATATTGGTCCTGAATTCTCTGTATTCGTATCTACATTCCATACTATCAGATTCACCTTTGGAGCCACCTGGAATATGCCTTCTCTTGAGGACTTTATCAAATCCCTGACACAAGAGAAAACCAAGCTCATCAACATGGGCACAATCAAAGGCCCAAGGGTGCATTTACTCAATGTGCATGATGGCATCCACAAATATAAGAAATATAAAAATAAAGATAAATGGAAATCTCATGCACATTTGAAGAAGGAAGGGTACACAAAACCCTTCACCGATGCCTCCGGATCGAAAGGGGAAAAGGGAAGAAAATGGGAGAAATGCACGTATTGTCACAAAGGATTCCATCCAGAATCCGCATGCATGAAAAAAACAATAGATATGATGTCTCAAATAATTCATAAAAACAACCTTGGAGATTGCATCCCCGAGGGTGCAAAGAAGAAGAAGGCAAAAGATCCTAATTCCAAGAAAGACAATTCTAGCCATGCCTTGATTGCAATCAACTCCTCTCCTGATGCTTGGATCGTAGATTCAGGAGCATCACATCACATGCTTGCCTCAGAAGTAGTATATTCTTCATTGGATGCATGCAAAGGTCCTCCTATTCTGATGGGGGACAACTCTTCTGTCAAAGTCACCGACAAAGGAAGGATTGAACTCACCAATTGAAGCTTCGAGAATTTGTTGCACATTCCCAAACTTTCTATCAACCTTATCTCTATGTATCAGATGATGAATTCCGGCACCGGAAAGAAATTCATATTCACACCAAATTTTCATGGACATCTACGACATGCAAACCAACTCCAGGGTTGCAACCGTTGAGGTAAATCATTAGCCTATATTGTATACATTTTATGAATTCATTGAACCTGATTTTGCTTTACTGCTTACTCATGCTGATGAAAGTAGTAGGATATGGCACAAAAGATTTGGAAATTTTAATTTCATATAGATGCAACAGCTTAGCAAGCACAGATTAGTTGATGGTCTACCAGACATCCATTTCTCCAAGGGAGTATGTGAGGGATGTGTTCTCGGAAAAGACCCTCAAGAGAAATTTGACAAAGGAAATTCTCAGCGAGCTTTCACACCTTTAGATCTGATCCACAGTGGCCTTATGGGTCCTTTTCCACATCCATCCATCAACAAAGAGAGGTTTGTTCTCATTTTTGTTGATGATTTCTCACATTTTACTTGGATCTACTTTCTCAGGCAAAAATTTGAGGTCTTTCAACACCTCAAAGATTTCAAAGCCTTGGTTGAGACACAGTTCGGAAAGAATATCAAAGTCCTATGAACTAATAACGGGGGAGAGTATGTAAATCATGAGATCAATAATCTTTTCCATGAGGCAGGGATCCAGTTGCAGCATAGAATTCCCTATACTTCGCAGCAAAACGGAGTTGCTGAGCAGAAAACAGATCTCTAAAGGAGATGGCATCTTGCATGTTGCATGCAAAGTCACTACCACAGAGACTATGGGCCGAAGAACTTAATTGTGCAACATACATCCAAAATAGATCTCCTAATAGATATGTCAAGGATAAGACCCCCTATGAGGCTTGGAGCGGCCTCAAACCAGAAGTGGCCCACTTTCACATTTTTGGTTCACGTGTATGGGCCCAAATTCCCTCTGAAAAGAGGAAGGCACTTGATCCACAGAGCACTGAGTGAATTTTTGTTGGATACCCTGATTATGTGAATGGATATCGGCTTATTGATCTTTCCTCGGACTGGCTCATCATTGACAATTGTGTCCAATTCGAGGAAAGTGTCTCGCATGTACCTCAACAGCCGCATGCAGACACCTTCACTCTTCCACCTGTCTGAGATTATGAGCATGCACATGTCGAGTCTTCTTCAGACGAGAGTTATGATTCAGAGGACTCAAATGATTCAGATTCAGAGTTAGTATAGTCAGATGCAGAGTCAGAGCATCCAGATTTAGTTGCAGAGCCAGAGCAGAGGCCCAAGTGGGCACAGACTACTCTTCAGGCTGCAGGGGATCTCGTTGGTGATCCAATCGATATTAGGAGGAATCGATCTGATTTCAAGGAGCCTCCTGTTGCACTCACTGCCACTAAACCATTTCCCTCCAGGCATCTTTTCTTGGTTCAGTCTTCAGATCCACAGTCTTGTGGCGAGGTTGCTAGAAATCCCTTTTGGGAATCCGCCATGCAGGAGGAGTACAACTCCCTCCTCGAGAACCAGACTTGGGATCTGGTTCCCCTTCCTTCTGGGAGGAAACTTGTCAGATGACTATGGGTCTACAGGACCAAGAGCGCAGCAGATGGATAGATAAGTAGATACAAAGCTAGGCTTGTTGCCAAAGGCTTTAAACAAGTTCATGGTATTGACTATGATGAGACCTTCGCTCCAATAGCGAAGATGGATTCCATACGATTGACACTTTCCATTGTGGTAGCCAAGGGATGGGAAGTCCATCAGATGGACATGAATAATGCATTTCTTCACGGTGATCTCTCTAAGGAGATCTACATGGAGCAGCCCCAAGGATTTATGCAGGACTCATATTTGGTCTGTCGATTGAAGAAGTCTTTTTAAGGCCTCAAGCAGGCTCCGAGGGCATGGTATGCCAAGATGGATTCCTACCTGTTTTCATAGAACTTTGTACGTTGTAAATCAGACCCGAATATCTACATGCTCAGGACAGTTGATTCACTTTTACTTTTAGTTCTGTATGTTGATGATTTGTTGATCACTGGGTGCTCATCTTCAGCCATTGCTGCAATCAAGAGGATTCTACATGACAGGTTTTTGATGACGGACATGGGTCCACTACACTTCTTTCTTGGACTCGAGATCAGTCAGGATGCATCAGGCATCAAACTGTCTCAGGCCAAGTATGCACGAGATATCCTTGAGATATTTCAAATGATAGACTGCAATTTTGTTTCGAATCCTTTCCTATCAAGAGTCAAACTTCAGGATGGTGGGGAGACTCCACTGGTTGATAGAACATTGTACAGACAGCTAGTGGGGAGATTTTTGTATCTTGCACACTCTAGACCAGACCTCTCATATGCAGTTGGCGTAGTTTCCAGGTTCATGCAGGAGTCGCATGAACTACATTGGAAAGATGTAAAATGTATCCTTCGATACGTATAGGGCACCATCACCTTTCGGATTCATTATGTAGCAGAATCTACATTAGATCGCATCGAATTTACTGATTCTGACCGGGTTGGCGATAACATTGATCGCAAGTCCACATCTGGTTACTCACTCAGTCTTGGTTTCGGGCCTATCTATTGGTCGAGAAAGAAGCAAGCTTCCATTTCTCTATCTTCAGCCGAGGAAAAGTACAGAGGGGTAGTTAACATAACCATTCAGGCTACGTGGCTACAACATTTTCTCACTAAGTTGGCAATTCAGTTTCATCGGTCGATCGTCATCTGGTGTAACAACCAGAGCACTCTGAAGTTCTGCAGAGATCTAGTTTAGAGGCAGCGGATGAAGCACATTAAGATCCACATGCACTACATTCGAGACTTAGTACATGAGGGGATCATCGACTTATATTTATGTCCTTCAGCAGAACAAACGACAGACATATTCACCAAGACCTTCACTGAGCAGATGTTCCATTCTCTGCGAAGTCATCTTGGAGTGAAGGACACAGTTGCCTAACAACTGTAGTTCTTATTTTTACATACATTGTACCTTGAGGGGGGGTTTTCCCATGAGGTTTTCCCTCTTTCCTTACTTTATTTTCAGTGTATATTTTGTACTTGGGTACCTAACAAGGCCTCGTTGTCGGGACCCAATCTTTATTTTCACCATAGTGATGTTCAGGGGGGGTGTTGGAGTTACTTCACACACACCTAGGATTTATTTTTCCTAAGGTTTTTCCTTGTTTATTAGTTATAATTAGTCATTATACAGTCTCCTATAATTTAGGGGAGAATATTCTCTTTCAGTTGACACTTCAGTTTGACTAGTTGAGTTGAGTTTAGATGATGCATTGGTTTTGTCACCATGCAACATTGGGATCATCACCATGCTAATTTGACCTTGCCTTGGTATCATCACCAGAGTGGCGCATTAGCCTTGATTCCTTGAGTTAACTCCTCACTACTCTTTGTTCATTCAGTTAACTGAAAGCTAGTTGACTAGTTAACTCAACTAGGTGGCAATTCACTCCTGTAGCTGCCTAAGAGACTAGACTAGGTGGCAGTTCACTCCTATAGATGCCTAAAAGACTAGAATAGGTGGCAGTTCACTCCTTTAACTATTTGTGTGTGTCCATATCACTCTAGACCACCACTATGGTGCATTGGTTATCCTCCAGTCGAACTCATTGAGTTATACATAGTATATCATGTGTAAATTATTCATTATTCACAACGGTTAATGAGAATTCTTCCATTATTTTTCTCCTTCTTCTTCTTTCTCCAATTCTCTCTGCAAATGTGTGTATTATTGTTTAGCTATATATATTCGATGTAGGTTCAACACATTTACACTTGCAACAGTGTCATACCCAATACCATTATTCCTACAATTTTCTCAACCTTCAATCAATGAAACCAATTGTTATCATATCATAACAACTTTTAATTTCTAAAATTTGTTTATATACAGGAAATAAAATTTCACAAGTATGAGGAATTTGCTCATTATTCTTAGCTCTTGTAGCAATAAGAATTGGTCTTATGTATGGGCTAACATCCCTGCCACATCCAAGAACATTTTCCCTACAATTTCCTCAACCTTTCATTCAGCCACACAAACTGTTAGCATAACATAACAATTTGTAACTATTAATTTCTCAAATCTATTTCATACAGGAAAAAAAAAATTCCAGACACGGATTTTATGTTCATAATGTTTGTCTCTGTAGTTGTAGATATAAGACCATATCTAAGACCATTCTACCTGCAATTTCCTCAAGTTACACTCATCCAAACAAATTGTTAGCATATGTAACGCCCTCCTCATTGTGACAACAACTCTGATAACAGGTGCAAATTTTTTATTTTTTATTTTTGTTTAAGGTGTGTGCGTGCATGTAGAAGTAACAGACACACTTGACTCTACGTCGCCACCCGACAACCAACAAGACGCAACCCCGAAGATTATCACAAGAAGACAAGGGCCCCCACAAGTAGCTGCAAGCAAATGACTGACCAAAGACATAAGGCGCACACAAGTACTGCAACAATAACAAACAAGGACATAAGGCGCACTACACAAACATTTAACGACATACTGGGTTATGCACAGTACAAACACAGCGGGAAGAATCCATAGTATTAGGTCTTACTATTTCTGCACAGGAAAGCAGGGCGTTTAATCTTAGTTCTCTGCTCCAGAGAGAGAGAAGGTCAGATAGGCTCCTGGTCGTCTGCTCAGGAAGAAACTAGTAATCCCCTCAGGTGTGTCACAAGAGTGGAAACCCTGCCTTTAAAGGGCCCGAGACTCTTGATACGGCACTGGATTCTTTACAAAAATTAATCACACGCACAGACCTATCTCCTAAGGTTTCTTGGGGTGCCTACATCCCGCCCGACACAAGAAGACCAAGCGCCCAATAGGCGTATCAACCAAGTACAACATTATTCAAAAATGAACAACAACCCTCATTTACTAACTCAATAATCCTTGTATTTATTCAAGGACACTACACCACATAAGTTTATCAAGAACAACTAAAATTAAAATAACGTTGTCATGACATAAAGAATATGTTACATTATATCCCTTTAACCTTGCCAAATAACATCACCTTAAATTTTATGTGTTATCCCGACACTAAAACTGCAAACCATTGCCATAAAAGGGTAACACCCTTTCATTTTAAGTTATAGGAAGTTCGCAAAAATTACATTTACATTACAAGACAATTACCATAAATAAAGCTAGTAAGCAAATAAACACTCTTAATCCAACCTTAATAATAAGTTCATAGAATTATTTGCAACCTTCCCCTCAACCCAATCGTATTAATTCATTGTACTTACTTCAAGGACCTTACGTTTTACATGTTGTTATTAAAAACAAATTTAATTAGCCCTGCAATGAACTAACCAAATGATTACTTTTCATACCAAAATAACATTGTAAAGAGAATAACCATGATCTTGCTTTCATATGTTAGCAATACAAATGAAATTACAAGATCATTGCCCTAATCATAACATCACCTTCCATATTACAATAACCTTTCTATTAAATAACAAGAATTTACTTTTCTATTACAATAACTTTTATATCATATTAATATTCAACTAAATAACAAAGGTTCTACCTTTACGTTACCATAACTTTTGTATTCTAATAATAATTCAATGGAACTAACAAGGACAGCACATAGTATGGCTAATTATAACAAATTCCAAATTTACAAGATCATTGCCCTAATCATAATCATAACATCACTTTCCATATTACAATAACCCTTCTATTAAATAACAAGAATTTTCTTTTCTATTGCAATAACTTTTATATTATATTAATATTCAACTAAATAACAAAAGTTCTACCTTTACATTACCATAACTTTTATATTCTAATAATAATTCAATGGAACTAACAAGGATAGCACATAGTATGGCTAATTATAACAAAGTCCAAATTTACAAGATCATTGCCCTAAGCATAATCATAACATCACTTTCCATATTACAATAACCCTTCTATTAAATAACAAGAATTTTCTTTTCTATTACAATAACTTTTCTATTATATTAATATTCAACTAAATAACAAAAGGTCTACCTTTACGTTACCATTATATTAATTACCAATATAATTAAAATAAACAGGTCCCTGCCTGCGTAAGGTAAAAACAGTATTCAATCACCCGAAAACGGGCCTCATTAACACCGTTGAGATTGTCAGTGGCAGTTTAAAAGGGCAGCTAGAAATTAAAGGCAATCGTCAGAATAAAAAAAAAATAAAAACGAGGAAGCAATACTATCATTTAATGACCACGCTGTAACCATCGATTCCTGGCAACCACCCATCATTATATTAAAGACAAGACGCAGGCCACAAGCTCTTGGTAAGCACAAAAATCATCACACTGTCCAACACAATCCTGGCTGTCAGGGTGGTTCGAGTCACGTCTACCATTGGAGTGGCTGAGAGAGGACTCGACCTCTAGACCGCTGGGATAAGCCTATGTCAAGGCAGGTGATAAAACAATTCGCTCAACAGTTCGGAAGGACAAATCATAGATCACTTGGTTCAATGCGGTGTGCAGGAGGCAAGGATAAAACATACATACCAGTCGCACAATTCAAAGGAACAAAACGCATCAAAGATCGAGGCACCAGAAGGGGCAGCGCTAAAAGGTTCGGGACTGTCATTGGCAAGCAAAACAATAGGAGCCTCGATGGCGAGTGCCAGAAGGATTCCTAATGAATGGGAATTGACTTGGATCGTCTAAATGAAGGAGAGCCCAAAACCGATAGTGTTATGCCCTCTCTCAGGTTAAGTTGCGAGGCTTTGCCTGATCCTCTCAAGCCTTGTCTTCTCTATTGTTCTGTCCTTCCTCAGAATACTGAAATAAAAGCGGAATACCTAGCCTATGCTTGGATTGCGGAAGGATTCGTTTCTAGTTCCATCCAAGAAGCGCGAGACGCAACATATGAGGTAGCACGCTCTTATAGAGACCAACTTCTGGGTCGATGCATGATGGAAGGTTTGCTTTTTGGTAGGGATGGGCGAGTAAAATATTCTAAATGCGTGATTTATTGCAAGAATTATCTCTCGGGGAATTTCACAGGGAAACTAAGTGTTTGTTAAGGCCAGGACAAGAACTGAAAGAACTACCCGTGAACGAGTGCAACAACATACGCAGAATTTCACTAGTTAAAAACTATATATCAACAATCAAGATGCCATGCCCGGTACAGGTCTCCGTTCTAGGTTGCTATGCAATAACATCGAACTTACATCAAATTTTGGCAACTTTTTGATAATCCGAAAGATCGTTCTGTGTTAGATTTAAGTCAGACTTCCCTCAAGTCATTTCCACGTAGTTCCTTTTTTTTTCTTTAGAACTCACCCAAACCTCCAGCCATAAACCATTTCAATCTAGTTCAGTTACAGTTTATTCTTCAAAGTAAAAATAAAAACAACCGATCAATCCATTTCAGTTACAGTTCAATCCTTAGATAAATAACCAACCATTTAATCCATTTACAAGCGAGGTGTTGCTTCCATCTTAATCCTTAATGCATTTTACTCTACTAATTAAAAGTCATACCTTGGCCTTATCGCTTGCCCCGGGGTCATCCACGCGCTCTGTGCCGCTCCTGTCTCGTGCCTCTCTCACTTGCCGACCGTAGAGACTACGCCGGTACCTCCAAGCCAAACGCTAGGGGTACTCTGCTTCCCCCTTAGCCCCCCGAGCCGCAAAGGGGCCACACAAGATCCAGAAGAGAAGTCTAGCATCTCAGCTCGCCTCCAAGGCTGAGCTACCACTCCAATACAGCTTAGAAGATCCCAACTCCTCACAAGCAATCAGTCCAGTTTGCAATTTTGGCAGCATAACAATACCTCATAGCAGATCCCCCTTTCTCCCCCATCCCCTTTCTCTTTATTCCATTTTTGACCTAATTCACATTTATTTTAATTTTTAATCAAAAAACCTCTAAAAGTTCTGTGTCTTAC
>ML789211.1:315713-332828 GCA_009831015.1 Picea engelmannii | reverse complement strand
GAATGAATTCTCATTTGGCCTTTTTCCTCCTTTAGAATCCCTAAGTGACAGTTAGGTTTCCCTTTTGATCCAAGGGCTCACATTGCCCAAGATCAATGGTGAGAATTAAATGCTCCATTAAATTCACTTTATTTAATTTTACTGACCCAACTTAAATAAAAACCCACTTGGTGCTTTAAGTTCCTAAGTCACTTTTCACTTTCTAATTTAAAATTCACTTTACCACTTATAAAGTGACTTTATGAAAAAGACCCACTTTTAAGTTGTGGACCACATCCCTAGGTAAAAGTTTAAAAACCCATAGGAACCACTTGTCCAAGGTACAAATCTTCATTAAAAATTCAACAGCGCATTCTTGGGAGAGGACTTTCTGTATTTGTTTCAGTTATCTCTTGGCATTGTATTGGCTATCTATATTAAGGAAGTTCTGCTGGGTTTTCTCCCCCATGAGGGTTTCCCAAGATAAACGATGTGTCTCTTGTGATTGTGTATTTCTCAGTGATCCTATTTATGCTATTGTTATCTAGTGAAATGAAAAGAACTCTAATAATAGCTTAAACCTTAACACTAAAGTCGAAGGGGTTGACTACTCCTCCACCTCCATTGGAGTCTGGCTCCCTGCGCTAGAAGTCTCTGCTCTCGGCTCATCCTTTGGGCTGACCTCCTGTGGCCCTTCTGCAACTGTTGGTAGGTCCTGAGATTTCCTAGATGCCAAGTTTTCCTCAAACTTGACATCTCGGCTCACCACTGTCATGGATTGATCTAGAAAGAACACTTTGTAGGCCTTTGAATCCTCATTGTACCCTACCAAAATGTCCCTCTCCCCTGAGGGCTGCAACTTTTTCCTCTTCTCCACAGGAATGTGGATGTAGACTGGACAACCAAAAATCCTGAGATGTCCTATCTCAGGTCTGTTGGCTGTGAATGCCTCCTCTGGTGTTTCACCCTCTAATATCCAATGTGGGCTCCTATTCTACAAATACACAGTTGTATTGCAGGCCTCTGCCCACAGAAACATAGGAAAACTCTGATCATGCATCATGGCCTTCACCACACTGTTGATAGACCTATTCTTCCTCTCTGCAACCCCATTTTGTTGCGGGTTGTAGACCACTATCTTCTCCCTCTTAATCCCTGCCTCCTTGTAGAAATCAGTGAACTCTGTAGAGGTGAACTCACCCCCGTTATCTGTCCTCAATACCTTGATCTTTCTTCCTATCATGTTCTCCACCTGAGCTTTGAAAGATTGGAAGTGACTGAAAACTTCATCCTTGGTCTTCATGAAGTAGATCCAAGTCTTCCTGGAGAAGTCATCAATGAAGGTCACATAGTAGGATGCACCCTTCATTGAAGCTACTCACATAGGCCCGCCAACGTATGAATGGATCAGATCCAAGATGCCCTTGGATTGAGTCTCGCTACTAGGAAACATTGCCTTGACATTCGTTCCAAGTGTGCAGCCTTTACACACCCCCTGTTGGTCCAGACTAAATTTTGGAATCCCAGTGACCATCTACCTCAATAATGGTAGAGCTATGTGATGGAGATGACCCATCCTCTTGTGCCACAAATCACACAAGCTCTCACTGGTGTCCAACAATGTCTGTGAAAGCTAGCCCTGAGGTCTGTAAAGGTTCCCATCTCGAGCTTCAATCCTCACAGTAGTATCTGGACTGGCTCCCTCTGGGCGAATGAACACTTGCCCTATCCGGAAGTTAACCTCATAACCTTTATCCTCCATGACTAATATGGACAACAAGTTCTTCTTCAGGCCAGGTACATAAAGTACCTCCTGCACATCAAAGGACCCTCCTGACTGCAACTGGAACTTCACTGTCCCCTGACCCATGACTACATACTTCGCCTCATTTCCAAGCTCTACGTGGAGATCGAAGTCATCCTCTGAAAAGTTGTTGAATAGCTCCTTATCCTCTATCATGTGGCGGGAGGTGCCACTGTCCAAGTACCAAGCACTCTTGAGAGTATTATCGGTGGAAAGACAAGACACGAATGCACAATCATTCTCGAACTTGCATGCAAGTTCACTCAGTTGTGTCTCTGGAGTAGCTGCAACTGTTTCGACTTCCCCTTGCCTTTCTTCCTCTATGGACATTGAGAAGCGAAATGGCCATTCTTATGCTAGATATAGCATTTGATCTTGCTCATATCTCTCTTCTACCAAGATTGTTGTCCCTCTCCCTGACTGTCACCCTTCTTGACAACTTTTCCTTTGCCTTTCTTTGTCTTGCTGAGAAGGGTTAAGTCGTCATTTGTTGCACCTCCTCCCTGCTTGCCAGATCTGGACTCTCTACGAGTCTCCTCCTGAATGCAGTCATCCCAAAGTTTCTCCCTCTTGGGGAGTTTCTCTCTAGCACAGATGCCCATGATGAATGGTTCCCAAACCTTGGAAAACCCATTCAGAGCAACATTCATTAACTCTGCATCAAGTATTGTTTCTCCTACTGTTGCAAGTTGATCACGAATTTGTGTGATCCTCATAAGGTAGTTGGTTACATTGTCTAAGGTGGACATTCTGCATTCTCTGAGCTTGGTTTTAAGGATCATCTTTCGACTCGTATTGTCACTTTGAAAGTGCGACACAAGGGCATCAATCATCTCCTTAGATCTGGTCTTTTCTGCAACATGCGGGATCAAATGATCCTTGATGGCTTCAAGGATCACCCTTTGTGCCTTTATATCTTTCTTATCCCACGTTGTCTGCATTGTTGGGTCTACCACTATTGGCGTACCCCCTGAGGTCTGCGTTGGAGCTGGAGGGGCGTTGGTTACGACTTCCCACCACTCTCATTCCTTCAAGATCACTGAGATTCTTGCTTTCCAAGGCAAGAAGTTGGAAACCCCATCTAGTCAATCTTCAACCTTCACATCGGTTACTGACATGGTTGATCTGCACTGAATACAATAGAAATGCTTTGTCCTTTAACCTGCTAAAAAGATCTGCACTGAATACAACAGATCTACTTTTCTCTCAGAGCAAGAGCTCTGATACCATGTTAATTTACTCTAAATCAACTAGCTAAGTAAACAGATCAGATCTAAATACTTTGCTGAAATAATTAACTCTTGCATGCAGCGGAAAACAAGAAAAGCAATCACACACAGTACACAATTTTTCTGCTCTTCCAAATCAGTTCTTCATTCAAATAACTTTAGAACCTACAAGAGCTCCCTTCACAAGGAAAATGGCTCTAAGAAATAAAACCACAAACCAAATCTGCAAACATGAACAACAACGCTGCCTCGATTTGCATGTTGCCAATCACTGAGGTTGTCCATACAGATCTGTACGGACCTGTATAGATTTGTACCCGCTACAATAAATGCAGTTGCCTCGAAAGATGTGTTGCCTCAAAATATGTGTTGCCTCGAAAGACGTGCTGCCTCAAAAGACGTGTTGCCTAAAAATCCATGCTGCCTCAAAAGACGTGTTGCCTGTTTTTGTTTCTCGCCAAGTTGAAAAATCAATTCTGATTTTTCTCCTTCACCTCACGTGACTTGTGAAAATGAATTCTCATTGTGTCTTTTTCCTTTACCCTCTCTGTGTTTTACTTGAACTAATTACCTAATCTCAACGGTCAAGATTAGATCGTGAGATCAACAGCTCTCTTTTAATTAAATCATCAAGTGACTTTAACTTAGTCACTTTATTAATTAAAAGTCATTTTAATAAAAGACATTCACTTTATTAATAAATTAATAAAGTGAATTCTAGGAAAGGTATAGGATACATTTAATGACGATTTCCGCAAGTAGACACCCTTACGGAAATACTTATCCGAGCTACTAATACTAACAACCCTTTCACAATTCGACAGTTCTGCTCAATTCTTCGTCACTCATATCATCGTGTATCGTCAATCCCGACAACGCCAAAAACAAATAATCATGCAAAGACATTACGAGCCAAAATGAAGACGTAAGCCTCTCCGTAAATATGCTTTGAGGACAAAGCATTTCTAAAGGGGAAGGCAATGTAACAAACATAAATATATATAAAATATATAAATATAAATAATAATGAATAACTAATAATTAACAATTAATTACTAATGAAGAGACACCTCATATGAAAGGGCACCCCGGCGTGAGTATATATACAACCCTCATTTCTCATTTGTAAACATCTCATACTATCTCATATATTTTATATTCATACATTATTTAATATATTATTTATTCTTATGGATTTCCTTATTCTGTCCTACTTAAATTAGATATTCTTATCATTGTCAATCAATTTTGTTTGCCACATTTGCACCTTTCCTCAGCCTTGCCCACTCACACTTGGATGAACTCTCTTCATCCACTCAATGATATCTCCTCATTGACCACTCTGTGTGTGACACAAGCACATGAGCAAAGAATCCCTCTCTGCTCCTATGTGCTCTATGTGTGTGTCTCATCCTCTCACCTAGGTTTCCTTTTAATACATTGAGTTAACCCTAAGTCCAAAACCCTAGATCTCCTCAAAAGTGATCAACGACTGAGATCTAATCTCACATTCACTTTAGATCTAACAACTAGGACTTAATCGACTTAATCAACTCTCACTTAAGTTGCTAATGCCAAGTACTTAGGCATTTAACTTAATTAATCTCACATTAATTACAAAAGGTCATTCACTTTAATAATTAACACATAAAGTGAACTCCTAAGGTTCTGAGAGGTTACATAGACGATTTCCACATGCTAGACACTAAGCCTATGTGGAAGTACTTGTCCGATGCTAAATACATCAACATGTATTCTCTAGTCATGTTGACCTATTTTTTCGTTATCTTATATTATCCTTATCATAAGAACCAAGAGAACATGCACATCGTAGGGATGTGTTGACTTCCTTCCATTACATGAGATAATGAATCCTGAAAATTATCCAATCAAGGACATAACTAATACAAAATGACATCAAATATACATAAAATGTATCTCATCGTGATCAATCATCAACAAAGATCAATATAGCCATCAATTCCCTCCTCCCTTTTTATTGGAAAAGTTAAGGGCTCACTTGTTGCTAGAAGGCCTTGCAACATCACTCTAGCAACCACTAGGATGGTGATCAGGTTGTCTCACAATCCCCGTCTATTCGACCAACACCTTAAACCTCCCCCCTAATGGGGTTGGGTCATCCAGATCCTTCCCTACCCCAAAAACATGCTCGGATGCCCTTCCTCTAGCTCTAACCACAAAGGTGCCTCCTCCATAATGTTGATGTTTGCAACGTCAGGTGACATTCCCCAGGATACGTTCTCCTCTATGTGAGAGTTGAGTCGACCTATGAGAGAGCCCAGTGTTGGGCATGCCCTTGTGATGGGGCATCATTCTCCTCTGTGTGAGAGTTGAGTCGTCCCCCAGTGTTGGGTATGCGGTGAATCGTTCTCCTCTGTGTGAGAGTTGAGTCGATATGGTACTCCAGATGATTCTGTTGGGTATGACGTCCTTGTGGTTGAGCACAGTTGGACGTGTCCCTAGTGGCTAAACACTAGTGGGTGTGTGAGATCCCTGGACTGTTGGGTTTTCTTCCCTTGAGTAGAAGAGTTTCCCAGAATATTTCTTTTGTTCTTGTGCATGGTTATTCTTCTTGTGATCTTGGTTATTGCAGCACTTGTGTATGGTGTTGTTGCATTTGTTTATGGTTCAGGTACATGCTAAATGAAATAAACCTCATGCTTGAGCCTAGCATAGTGAAAACTTCAACATGGTATCAGAGTATAGATCTTGAAGAAGCCATTGCACAAGCCTTCAAGCAAGCCGTCGTCTTTCTTCTGCAGAACTATACGGCCCTCCTAGGGTTTCCAAAAAAAGTACCACCCTCTTCTTTTTGGATGGTTTTAGCACTTTCCACTGAAACGTTGGGGCTAAAAATTGCATAGGAGTGTACGGCCTCCTTCAGGGCACCTCCAGCAACTTTCAAATTGCATTTCTGAGAATTTTAGATTTTTGGCCCTAGGGTTTCGCAATTTTCTGTAGAATTTCTGGTTTTAGGGTTTCTGCAGCTCATTGAAGGAGTTTTTCAGCTTACCAGTGTTCTTCCGACTTTCGAGGCTTATTGTTGGCAGTGATAACTCCAACGAAACCTAAGATTGCTAGATTAGCCTAGTCATTAGGTTTCCTAGACTAGTTACTAAGGGTTTGTGAAGAATCTGAAAATATGATGAACAAAACTATGGTGGAAGATAGGCTTGATGGATCAAGCAACATTAGTTCCTGGAAGTCAAAACTTCAGAGAGATGAAGACATCAAAGATGAAGCCTTCTTATTCATATCAGCACTCTCAGGTACGATTCCTACTAATGATGATATTTGGTTAATTGACAATGGCGCCTCTAGGCACATGACAGGATATAGAGACCCTCTGACAGATCTTGTTTAGAAAGAGACCAGTCTACATGTTGTACTTGGAGACAATGTCAGATATAATGTGAAAGGGGTTGGAACTTCTACATTCCAACTAGATTCTGACATACCCCTCCAGTTGAGTGAGGTTCTATATGTATTGGGGATGAAAAGGAACCTTGTCTTTGTTTCTACCCTAGAGGATAAAGGCTACAAGGTTATCTTTTCTGAAGGAAAAGTTCCTGTATGGCACACGAACTCACATATGGATTCTGCCCGAGTAATTGGTGTTCGAGAAAACAGCTTATACAGGTTGATTGTCCGACCAGTCCAGGCCCTCTTACATGATACTATCAGCTTAAGTGAGAGATGGCATAGGAGACTTGTTCACATTCATTATAGAGCCCTTCCAACTCTAGGGAAGATGGTAACAGGGTTCCAGAGATACAGGTTCTCATAATGGTGTTTGCAGAGGTTGTGCTCTTGGAAAGAATGTCAAGGGGTCCTTCTTGAGCAATGACAGCAGATCCAGGGGGATCTTGGACTTGATACATTCAGATGTGTGTGGACCAATGATTGTTGCCTCCTTGAACGGATATTTGTACTATATGCTCTTCATAAATGATCACTCTCGGAAGACATAGATTTATTTCTTGAAGACCAAGGATGGAGTCCTTGCAAGATTTCAAGAATTCAAAGCTCAGGTTGAGAACCTGACCGGAAGGAAGATCAAGGTGCTAAGATCAGATAATGGAGGACAATACACCTCCAAGGATTTCAGTGATTTATGTATTAAGACAAGGATCAAGAGTGAGTACACAGTTCCTTATAACCCTCAGCAAAATGGGGTTGCAGAGAGGAAGAACAGAACCATCATTGAGGCAACCAAAGCAATGATACATGATCAGAGTCTACCTATGATTATGTGGGCAGAAACATCCATGACAGCAGTATACATTCAGAACAGGAGTCCTCACCAGATTTTGAAGAATATGACTCCCGAAGAAGCCTTCACCGGAGTGAAGCCTGAGGTTGGACACTTCAGGATATCTGGGTGTCCAGTATACTTCCATGTACCCAAGGAGAAGAGGTCCAAGCTAGACCCTTCAGGCAGAAAGGGTACATTTGTGGGATACAGTGAATCTTCGAAGGCATACCGGATCTACATCCTTGGTCAGAGATAGATTGAGGTGAGCAGAGATGTCATCTTTGAGGAAGAGATAGCCTTCCGAAGATCCAGAGAATCTCAAATGGAGATTGACAGCGAGACAATAACTTCTCCCCCTTCAGCAGTTCAAAGGGAGACATCCATTGTTCCAGTCGATCCAGTTGTTCCAGTTGATGTCCCCAGAGATATTGCAGTAGGCCATAAAAGCCCTGCCTGGGCTCGACAAACTCTACAGGAAGCAGAGGGACATGCACCTCCTCGAGGCACATTCTAAGAGAGCAAGAAACCAAAGAGATTTTCGAGCTATGTTTCATCCATGAGCCACATCATTGATACTGAGCCTTCTTGTCATGGAGAAGCAGCAGGTCAGCAGGTATGGCAAGATGCCATGGCATAAGAGTATCAGTCCATCATGAAAAATGATGTATGGGATATTGTTCTGAAGCTAGAAGGGAAGTCTATAGTGACTTCCAAGTGGATCTATAAGATCAAGCATGCAGCTGATGTAAGTGTCGAGAAGTACAAAGCAAGATTTGTAGCCAGACGATTCTCACAGGTGGAGGGAATTGATTATGAGGAGACATTTTCTCTTGTAGCCCGATATACTTCCATCCGTACTATCATTGCACTAGCTGCATCCATGGGTTGGAAACTACATCAGATGGATGTAAAGACAGCCTTTCTCAATGGTGAGATTGAGGAAGAAGTACACATCGAGCAGCCAGAGGGATTTGTGATACATGAGCAGAAGTCTCATGTGTGCAGGTTGAAGAAAGCCCTGTATGGACTAAAGCAGGCACCTCGTGCTTGGTATGAGAAGATGGATGGATTCCTGATGAGTTTGGGCTTCAACAAGAGTGTTGTTGATCCAAACCTATATTATCACATTGTTGGTGACGAATGCCTGATCTTGGTCTTGTACGTTGATGATTTATTCCTCACCGGTTCAGAAACACTTATTGTCGAATGCAAGCGTGCATTGACTTTTGAATTCGAGATGATCTGGGTATGATGCACTACTTCTTGGGACTAGAAGTAAGGTAGAGGACTGATGAGATTTTCCTGAGTCAAGGAAAATATACAGTGGAGATATGGAAAAAGTTCGGCATGACAGACTGCAAATCCATGCCTACACCGATGGTGATGGATTTGAAGAAAATGAACGAGGCTTCTACTGATTCAGGCGAGTTTGATCCACATTTATACCGATAGATGATTGGATCATTGATGTATCTAGTTAACACCAGATCTGATATATGCTATGCAGTGAATGTACTTAGTCAGTTTATGAGTCAATCGAGACAGACTCACTGGATAGCAGTGAAGCATGTATTGAGATATCTACAAGGCACAGTTAGATATGGCCTGAGATATGCGTCCAGTGTAGACATGAGATTGTAGGGATATGCCGATGCAGATTGGGCAGGGAGGGCAGTGGACCGAAAGAGCACATCAGGTTGTTGTTTTACCTTGGGATCTGCCATGGTTTCCTGGTGCAGCAGGAAACGGAGCTATGTGGCTTTGAGTACCACAGAAGCAGAGTATATAGCGTTGAGTGTGGTAGTCCACGAAGAAGTGTGGCTTCGCAAACTCCTTGCAGATTTATTTGATCATGAGATGGATTCTACCATTATTCATTATGATAACCAGAGTTGTGTGAAGCTCTCTGAGAATCCTTTGTTTCACGATAAATCGAAACACATTGAGATCAAATACCATTATATCAGAGACATGGTGCAAAGGAAAGCAGTGCATGTGCAGTACCTGCCTACACATGAGCAGATTGCAGATATCTTCACCAAACCACTTGCCAAGACAAAGTTCGAGTACTTCCGTGAGAGACTTGGCCTGGTGGAGAATGCCTCCCTACCTGAGAGGAAGTGTTGATCTTTGCAACGTTAGGTGACATTCCTCAATATACGTATTACGTTCTCCTCTGTGTGACAGTTGAGTCGACATGTGAGAGAGCCCAGTGTTGGGCATGCCCTTGTGATGGGGCATCGTTCTTCTCTATGTGAGAGTTGAGTCGTCCCCCAGTGTTGGGTATGCCCATGTGATGGGTGCATTGTTCTCCTATGTGTGAGAGTTGAGTCGATATGGTACTCCAGATCAATGTTGTATATGTCGTGTCGGGGAAAGTGTCGGCGAGGGTCCGGAATGTAACTTCTCAGCGACATCGGCGGAAAATGTCGGAATATGTCGGAAAATGTCGCAAGACCTCAAAGAAAATACAAAAACACTCATTTTTTTCAATTTTTTAAACTTGTAAAGCAACAACAACATCAAATAAACACTTTGATACATAAATATAAAAATACAACTAATAAATAAGATGCATAAAATGTCAAGTGGTCATATATCGTTACTAAACTGAAAATTCTGAAACATGTTCCTGCTAGGATGATAGTAGATACAAAATCACATCAAATGATCAAAATAAATGTATCTCATGAGATGAATCATCATGAGGCATCTAGATACTAAATAGTACATGATAAAATGAAAATGATAGATCATAGGAATCCAAAAGTCAAATCATTGATTCCCTCTCTGTCGTGTTGCTACTGCTCTAGCCCTTTTACGAGTAAAGGGCACCAAGCTTCCTCTGGAAGCAGTAGGTGGTCGTGGAGGCACTCTAGATGAGCTTGGAGTGGAAGCTCCAGCTACTCCAGATGCTACATATGAGGTGGTAAGTGATGGGGACGAGGTGGAAGGAAAAGTGTGATGCCTCCCAATCCCAACAGACCCAAGTCCAACTCCAGGTATAGCTCTCCATGGAGGTGGTGGTGGCATTAGATCCACTGGAAGTCCAATCTCCTCCTCAGCCTCTGTATCCACTGGAAGTGGAACATCGTCCTCCTCCTCCTCCTCCTCCTCCTCTATTGCCCCCTCCTCCCTCAAATCATCTGCATGCTCCTCCAACCACTCGGGCGCCTCCTCCATCTCAGGCTCATGAATCTCCACCCTCCACTAACTGGTGGTGTCAATGTTATCCAATGAAATCACACCTCTCTAGCTCTCTCGCACTTCACAAATGAAATAATGACCCAAAAAGGCACTCACGACCTCTAAAACCCCACTCGCGCGCAATTTACCCGCAAAAAACCTCAGCAGGCCGACATATTGTAAAATGTCGGGACACATTGGCAAAATGCCGGGACACAATGAAAGTGTCGCGACACTTTCAAAGTTTCGGATATGTCGCGAAATTTTCGGGGGAAAGTTTCAACCAAGGGAAAATGCTGGCAACATATCTAACATATTCGATATTTCGGCAATATATTCAACAGTGCTCCAGATGATTCTGTTGAGTATGATGTCCCTGTGGTTCAACACAGTTGGACGTGTCCCTAGTGGCTGAGCACTAGTGGACGTGTGGATCCCTTGCTATATTGTCTAAGTGTAAGATTTGTTTGTAACCCTAATTATGATGTAAAGGGTACATGTCGGCCCCACCATAAGTGAAAGATAATTAATTATTATTGTTATAATTAATTATATTACTAAGTTAATGAGGTCGGCCTTGTTGTGCCAATAGACACAGCTTTTGTTGTGTCCAGACTTCTATAAATAAAGGTGATTTCCCCATTGAGGAAACACACTTGTCACTTGACAATTCGGAATTTTAGACCTACATCTAAGGCTGAAGTGCGCACCTCTCTTGGGTGCTAGTTTCAACGTGGTAGAGCACCCTCTTGTGTGCATTAGGGTTTTATGGTTGGGAGATCTTTTCTTGAGAATATAGCAAAGGATTGTTGGGTTTTCTTCCCTTGAGTAGAAGGGTTTCCCAGGATATTTCTTGTGTTCTTGTGCATGGTTATTCTTCTTGTGATCTTGGTTATTGCAGCACTTGTCTATGGTGTTGCTTCATTTGTTTATGGTTCAAGTACATGCTAAATGAAATAAACCTCATGCTTGAGCATAGCATAGTGAAAACTTTAACACATAAAACAGCTATCAAACTCCACCCTCCACTCATTCAAGGTGTCGATATTTTCTAAAAAATGGGGTTCACGACAGGGGGGTGCTCAATCCACTTCACCCATAGTCAAAGATTGTACAAGACATAAACCAAATCAGCCAGGAATTGAGACTCTAACTTGTATAAGGATCGTAATAAATTTAATGAGTATTCACACCTGAGGGTCATTCATTTTGATTAACACATACTTGGGAAATGAAAACCATGGGCAGCAATCAATCACTTCCTTACTCCGAGAAAAAATCTCCAATGGCACTTAAAATAATTTATTGGCTCTCTCCTGCTCCTTAGCTCTCAAACCTAACTGCTGAAAAGAACAATAACCCAAAAAAAACTTGTTTTCCACCTTTAATGGCACTTTTCCAAGCACGACAATTAATACCCATCAAGTCACGATTTTTTGAATTAATAGGAATTTTTTATATTAAACACGATCTTTTTATTTTTAGAAATAATTGTGATTATTACCCAACAATTAATAGTTTTGATTTTGTGATTGGGATTAAATACAATTAACTCAATTAATCATTGTTTTTATCATCTATGATTTGAAGGTTATAAAAACTAATTTTAATAATTCTGAGTCATCACACAAACTTAGTATTTACATAGACCGCATACGGTTAGTATTATTCTAGCAACCACAAATTCAGTCCAATAATACAATGAAAGATTATTCATACAGAGTGACCCTTTTACATCAACTAGTTTTTCTATGCCAAGTCTATACTGAAACTTTGAAGGAATATTTAGAAAATCCATTCAATGAAAAAACCATGTTGAGCTACACCCTTGAAGAAACTCGGTCCAATGAAATCAGTGACTATAATGTTCCATCCATCCCACATTCTATTATCAAAAAGAAAGTAGTGCTAAGAATGAAGTGGAGTGGGAAACTCTTCAAACAAATAGAATATTTTGTTGTAAAAACCTCAAATATCTGTAATATATCATATACTTGAACTAAACTGATCTGATTTCCATAAATTTCTGTATAATGGGGCAGAAAATATTTAACATTGGAAACCCACACAATGGTCAAATGAAAAATACAAGTATGTATAAGAGAAAACCTCGAAAAGCCATACTTAAATGTTAAAGCTACAAATGACATGCATATGTAACTACACATGCACACCCAAGTATGTTGGATATAATAAAATAACTATCAGGATTTTGACTTACAACATCTGCTTTTGTGCATCCAAAGCCATGTGAGAGTGCAGATATATATAATGCAGCACCGCACACTCCACTTGGTTTTCTCCCAGTCTGAGGATCATAAAAAATTTACAACATAGATTAGGAAAAAGTGATCAAAAAGGAGATCAAAGAAGATGCAAAAGCAAAACAAAGCCTAAAAATGATTTCTAAAACAGAAAAGCACTACCTGCATCCAATCACGTTTCATACTTGCTAGTATTCGCAACGCAGTATTTGCAATTGAATGAAACTGCTTTCTAGTTGTTGCTCTCCCCACTAACCCTATCAAAAGAAAGGAATTTCATATTTCAAATTGCAGTCACTTGTACAAATAGAAATTATAAAAACATAATGCCAAAAATATGCATAGTCATTGTTTGGCAAGAGAGTAGTGACGCCCCTTAACATGCACAACCAGGAAATGTAAAGGTTTCATACAAAGTTGACATTTCCTTTTATCTTTCATTTTTATTCTTTTACTTAAGTTTTTAACATTACCATTAATTGTTTCAGAATATTTTAGAGTGGTTTCAACCTCATCGGACTTTATATGGAGAGGGCATAATTTCATATCCCATTCAAAATTCAGCAGACTTAACAGTTTTCAGGATTTCAGGGTTGGTATGATTGCAACATTTTCATTGAATTCTATCACCTATGAGGGTATGGGATTGGCATTTAATCAAGAGCACCAAGCCCTTTATGTACCTCGAAGTTGGTGGTATTGATTGTTGAACTCTTTTGTCATGGCCTTAGCAAAAATGTACCCTTCACTCAAACCAGAATCATTGATTAAGCATGTTAAGCTTTTTCTACCATATTCTACCATATTATAAGGCTTTGATTAGGTAGTTTCATCAAAATTGAGAGGAGTTGACTAATGTCCCTATAGGATCGAGGTAGAGGGAAAGGGTGATACTAATGATGAGGATCCCAATATAAGCGATGGTGGAGCATTGCTTGTCATTTAAATGTTCTTGCTCATTTATTCATAATGCTTTCTTTCAAAGTTTCAATAATTTTTTGGAATCATGGTTTGGAATCTTCAAAATATAGTTTTTTCATTAAAATTTAAATATTTTGCGTATGTTTTAGTAAACCAAGTCATTGAAATTTGAAATCAGATCTGTCCGAGTCAGTCTGAGTCCGAGTCTGAGTTGACCCTTGACCGATTCTGAGTCTGAGTCTGAATTTTAAAACATTGCTTAGTATCCAGCCTGCTGTTCAAGAATAGATAAAGTGTGCCCTCATGCAGCCATACTGTTGTCATATCTAATAATGACAGGGCTGCCTCATAGCCGCCAGTTAATGAATAAGAACAGACCTAAAAAGAGCCTCACATGTGCACCTCTTTTCTGGTTATATCAGTCTGCAAAATCCTCTCAATGGAGCACCATGCTTCTAGTGATTTCCTCCTTGAGGAATGTGCCATATTTCTTCCAATAATCTGCCTCAATAAAGCGCTTTGTACTGTTGATCACACAAGCCCTGAATCTGAAATGATTGGCTTTCTTCTGCTGCTGCTAATGCTGATTTTTCTGCCATGAAGTCTCTGAAAATTGATCTGGCAATGCTTCCTTCTAAAATGATGTGTACTTTGTTACCGAACTGGTTCTTAACACATGCATCTGCTAATATGATCTTCCATCATTTGCGCTCAAGTCTTCATGCCATTTTTGGCAATAATGGGAAGAATGGTGCCTACATTGTTGATTGATGAGGATTGGTGGAGCAAGATAGATTTCTTGCTCAAGTTCACATTCCTGCATTTGAGCTTCTCCGATAGGCAAACAAAGACAAACCTTTATTGGGAGAGATTTATGATGGCATGAAAAAACTTGGAAATTATTTCACAAGAGTTTCCTCCTTTTTGTTGATGTTGAGTTTGTAGAGCTTGTGAGATCCATCATTGTTCAAAGGTGGAATGGTTTCAATACTCCATTGCACACTTTGGAACATGCTTTGCATCCAAAATTTTATGATGAAGACCTCATCAATCAAAGCAGTGGGAGGAGGAAGGCCCCACATAAGGATAGGAATGTGGCCAATGGAGTGAAGAAAGTGCAATACCCCAGTTTTCATTCCCAAATCAGTATTGTGTATATATATGATGAATGGCTAAAAGCCAAACGATGTAATATGTAAAATTGTACACTAAATGATAATAAAAAAAATACATTACAGGCTATAAAAGGAGAAGGACAAAATAATGGGGGGCTATGACTCCATAAGAGGGTGAAGAAAGGGGACTTAGAGGGCCCAAGGAGCTAAAGAAAGATAATATTATTTTATTAATAAGCCTAAGTCCTTAACCTTTATTAATTAATATTTCTTGATCCTTGGGATTAGTTATAAGAGAGGATATCCGATAAACATGTACTTTCCATGAAAACATGAGGTTTCTCACTCACATGCAAATATATTCCATGAATTTTGGACATGAAAGGGAACTCGACTTTCATTCTTCCTCCCGAGAATTACTCACTAAGCTAGAACGACCATAGACTTACTATAATCAGGTTATGGAAAGCTACAGCCAAGAATTATCAGAGAATTGTCACTATATGGAATGATAATTGTTGTTATTGAGTTAATTTAGCTACAGCTGACAATTCCTGGAATCCTAGCAGTGAGATTTCCTAGCCAGCTTATGTTGGAGCCCTAGAGCGAAGTGGGATAGCCTAAGTGACCATTGAGCAGAGAAGGGGATCCCACTCCTTGGGTTGTGCAGGCTGATGGGGAAAGAAGGCTATGGATTGAGATTGTTGTAGGTAGAAAATAAACTGTGAACCTAAGAATTGGGCTATGTGAAGAGAATTAGAGCCATCCATAGGAAAATTCTCCCTTATGGATTCATAGCCTCGGCTCAGGGGTGGCCTCTCTTGCAAAGAGAATTGGTGCAGAAGGGAGCCTATGGTTGAGTGGAATGTCCTTTCGTAGCCAGTTGGTGAACAATTTCAGAAAAGATAAGTGTTCATGAATTTACCTGTGAATTGTGCTAAATTAATGATATTTATGTCATGGATTTTATTACTTTCTAGTTTGTTCAGTCTTGTTTGCATGTGTAATTTACGGTGACACTATGACTAAATGGTTAATTATTCTTGCATAAGTCTGCATGTGTTAATTAATTAGTAGCAGCTTTGTGGGTAACAGTATAGCAGTAGCCAATTGGAATGAAATTTGGTGTTTTCAAGAAGTACCCCATATCCTCAACAAAGCCTAGAGGGTAATTGGTACATTACAGAAAGCATTCCAAAGGTTTTTTCCGACTATTTTACAACCTGACATGAGGGAAGAATTTGATTGTTTTGCTGTTGGATTGGAAGATTTTTCAGACATGTCATCTTTGGATGAGAAGAGGGCCATGTACCCAGTGAAATAGTGGACTTGTCATGGGGAAAATGGTGTATATTTGCAAAATCTTGCCACTCATACTCTCTCACAAGTGCCAAGCTCTTCATCAGCAGAAAGGAAATGGAGCACCTATGGTTCATTCATTTTGTGAAGCACAATCGGTTGGGATCATAGAAGGCTAAGGATCTTGTCTATGTACATTTGAACCTATGCCTTGTGTCTCGTACGGGTTTAGAATACACAAGTAAGCCTCATAAAGACAAGAATGTGGATCCAAAATCCTTAGACTTGGAACTATCTCTTGTTGCTTTTAATATTGATGGTGATGCCAATGGAAGTGGAGTTCCCTCTTCTTCCAATCCACAATCTAGTTCCGTTGAACAAGCATCTTGTTCTATTTTGGTTGATGACGATGAATATGAGATGGATATGTATTAAGCTTTAGCTTGTGTTTTAATTTGGCATATAGACTCATACGGAAAGGTTGATTTTGGATGTACAGCCGCATCTATAGAGGTTGATTTTGAAATTTGGATGTATAGCCTCATCTATAAAGGTTGCTTTTGGATTTTTGCATAATATATTCATCTATGGGAGTTAATACATCCATGGGTTTCCTTCTAAAAAGTCTTTTATCTACATCATTTGTACTTTCTTGCATGATAATGCGTTTTTTCAAAAAACCTATATATATAGTGTTTTTTCAAAAAACCTATATATATATTGTTTTTTCAAAAAACCTATATATATAGTGTTTTTTATATTTTGTCTTTCCCCTTGTTACCGCCTTTATACACACCTAGGTGACGTGGAAGAAACATTCAATCCACTTGGTGTGTCCTTCGGGACAAGTTAGAGTTAAGGTGTTGTCACCTAATCCATAACTCCTCCACATCTAGGCCAACTCCTATCGAAGCCAAGGGGGATAGTCTCTAAAGAAAATAAACTAAGACTTGAACTAATCTAAGAACAAGAAATAAATCTAGGAGTTTTATTGCAAAAGACAATATGTAAAGTAAATCTACTCTGAGAGCATATATCAATC
>ML789211.1:282418-292751 GCA_009831015.1 Picea engelmannii | reverse complement strand
TACCAGATGGTGCCACTACCTGCAAATGCTATCAGAGGTATGTACTCACATATGTTTAAATTGTTAAGCGTTAAAGGGTATTTGCAGGAGAAGGGATCTCTTGCCATAGATCCAGAAGGATCTTAAGATCCAACACATTCAGAGGAATAATGCAACCCAGGTGTGATTATTCTGATATGCATCTATTTGTTATGATATTATTTTGATCAGCGTTGCATGTTATAGCTATGACCATCATTCTAACCTTTGGTCAAAATCCGAGTCAAGGTATTAGATGGATTAAAAGTTGAGATCATAGAGTTCACGCTCTAACCCAACCTTCTGTCAAGATATCATATTGTCTTAGTACAGAAGACAGGTTGAAGAAAGCACACTCATTCTTGAGGACAAGGCTCCAGGTTCCAGTTTTGATTAATTAAGTTGATAAGATTCAAAGTTGCACATGACAAGTTGATAACTACCCCTTTACAACTAAACACTATAGTTAAGAAGGCAGTTTTTGAAAAGTATTATACTTGGTAGCATGTGAGCATATTGAGATAAATGCTTAATGTAATCATTTGCCTGATACAACTAACATCTCCTCTAGGAGAAACCTCTTGTGTTAGTTCCAGGTTTCCATGGAGGAATGGTTGATCACAACACTATAAGAGTGTTGACCTCATTTCGTATTGTATTTCTTACTTTTGATCCTTACTTCAGACAGGTCACAAGTGATAGCCTTAAAGGAGCTATTGTGATGATTATTCGTGCTATTGTTTTATCTACTACTATCAAAAGAGTATTATTCTTGCTTGTTGACCTTGTTTCAGGTCACAGGTGATAACTCTGAGGAAGCTATAGTGAAGGTTGTTGAAGGCAACATATTATATGAGACATGAAGCAGACTATGTACATGACCATATACACTCATGTACCAAAGAAGATGAAGAAGAAACTATCTCTTGAGATTCAGAGTATCTCATATGAAGATTGATTGAAAGGAGCAGAAGGCTCCAAAGATGACCGAACATTAGAACGGGAAGCAGAACTCGTTTGAAGCCTGACTTTTTCTTTCACATCTAGACTTGGTATTCAACACCAAGTATACCCTGTAAGAGATGATGAAGTCATTATAGACTCAGAAGAAATCGAGAGTAAGCCTGATCTCAGAAAGTATCAGATGAAGAGTCAACTTCCATGACTAGGAGACAAATGTCGTGAGAAGACTAGATCGTAGCTTCATAAACTTCTAGGAGATATGAAATCTCCTGGGAAGATTCCCTTGTTTCAGTAACAGAGAAGAAAGCCAGTCAAAAAGACTAGGATATGGATTCTTCCGTGAGACTAGAAGAGAAGTCAGTATTGACTTCCAAGATTGATCTATACATATCAAGCATGTTGCAGATGTACAAAGCCTGATGTATGTCCAGAGGATTCTCCCAGCAAAAGGGAGAAGACTATGACGAGACACTTATTAAAGAAATAGTTCCAGTATTTATGAAGACAACCAGAACAACCATGATTCATATATAGTATGAGATGCAGGGGCAGTAATCCCCATATTTAAAACTAAGTGGCAGTTGGTTCAGTACACTAGTTGGGTCATGGAGACATGACTACAATGAAAGATAGAGTTACCTCCATGAAAGAAGACGAGCTATCTTCAGTATCAGTTATCGACCCACTGTCACTTTCAGATGAAATTGTTGTCGTGATAGAATAAGAGGAGTTAGTCTCAGATTTTAGCAACCACATTGAGAATGAAGCAGTCATTCTCAGCCTCAGAGCAGTTGCAGGTGCAAAGTCCCAGATTCCAGAAGGAACAGTTGAAGAGAGAGTAGAGGACATACTCCCAGACAGTGAGACAGATAGTGCCTTACAGAAAGCACATAGAGCGAGCACATGATTGTGCAAGATTGAGTTGCAACTGAGCAAGTGTACCAGATTGGTACAATGTAATGAGAAAAATTGATTTGAAGATTGAAGATACAAAGACTCGTGTCTTCCAGTTGAGGAAGGATCTGTACGTGTTGAAGCAAGCTCCTAGAGCTTGATATTGCAGAGGATAGACAGTTTTCTGACGAGCTTGGGCTTTACCAAGAGTAAAGTTGATTCTAACCTCTACTTCAAGGTTATGAATAATGAGTCGGTGATATTGTTGTTGTATGTGGATGACTTATTCTTAACTGGAGAAGAAAAACTCATCATCGAATGTAAGAAGAAGCTCGCTTCAGAATTTGAGATGAAAGACCTTGGCATAATGCATTATTTCTTAGGTCTTGAGGTATGGCAGAGCCCAGAGAGAATCTTCCTTAACCAAGGGAAGTATGTAGTTGAAATCCTAAAAAGATTTGATATGTTGGAGTGCAAGTCCATGAATACACCCATGGAAACGAAGCTGGAGCTTCTGGTTGACACTTCGTCAAAATTGATTGATGCCACGCTGTATAGACAGATCATTGGATCGTTGATGTATCTGATGAACACCAGACCAGATATTTGTTTTGTCGTGAACACTTTGAGTCAGTTTCTGGTAGAACCCAGACATGTTCACCTAGTTGTTGCAAAACATGTGATGAGGTACCTTAAGGGTACATTAGATTATAGTCTCAGTTATGATGGAGATCATAATTTCACACTGAGTGGGTACACTGATTCAGATTGGGCCGGAAGTGTCTCTGACAGGAAGAGCACTTCAGGATGTTGCTTCAGTTTGGGATCAGCCATGATCTCATGGCAGAGTAAGAAGCAATCAGGCATTGCTCTCAGTACAGCGGAAGCAGAATACATTGTTGCGTGTTCTGCTAGTTGTGAAGCCATATGGCTTCGTAAGTTGTTGACTGGTCTATTCGACCTAGAGATGGAAGCAACCACAATCCTATGTGATAACCAGAGCTGCATAAAGATTACAGAGAATCTTGTATTTCGTGACAAGTCGAAACACATAGAGATCCGATACCATTACATTCGTGACATGGTGCAGAGAGGAGCTATAAAGCTCCAATATGTTAGCACGGATGAACAGGTTGTCGGTGTGTTGACCAAGCCTCTATCTCGTGTAAAGTTTGAGCACTTTTGAGATAAGCTCGGTATAGTCCGAAAGGACCTCCCTCGATAGGGGGAGTATTGTTGTGTCGAGATGCCAGCCTAGTGCCATGCTTCCAGCTTAATTGATGTGTCGAGATGCCATCCTAGTGTTGTGCTTCCAACTTAATTGTTGTGTCAAGATGCCAGCCTAGTGTTGTGCTTCCAGCTTAATTTTTGTGTCGAGATGTCAGCCTAGTGTTGTGCTTCCAGCTTAATTATTGTGTTGAGATGCCTGTCAAGTGTTGTGCTTCCAGCTTAATTGTTGTGTTGAGATTCCAGCTTAATTGTTGATGCCAGTTTAATTGTTGTGTTGAGATTCCAGCTTAATTGTTGATGCCAGCTTAATTGTTGTGTTGAGATTCCAGTTTAATTGTTGATGCCAGCTTAATTGTTGTGTTGTGATTCCAGCTTAAGTGTTTTGATGATGTGCCAGCTTAATTGTTGTGATGCTAGCCTCGTGCTGATGACATGCCAGCCTCGTGTTGTGATGATGTGCCAGCCTCGTGCTGTGATGATGTGCCAACTTAAGTGTTGTGATGATGTGCCAGCCTCGTGCTCTGATGATGTGCCAGCTTAAGTATTGTGATGCCAGCCTCGTGCTCTTATGATGTGCCAGCCTCGTGCTCTGATGATGTGTTTCCAGCTTCGTGTTGTGATGCCAGCCTCGTGCTGAAGACTCTCAGCCTAGTGTTGATGTTGATGATGCTCCAGCCTTCGTGCTGTGATGTTGTTGTTGTTGATGATGCTCCAACTTTTGTGCTGTGATACTGCTGCTTTTGATGTTGTATCAGCCTTGTGTTGTTATTGATGATGATGATGTATTAGTGTTATACTAATCCATGTTGATGCAGTTTATGATGATGATGATGTATTAGTGTTATACTAATCCATGTTGATGCAGTTTATGATGATGATGCCACTTCAGCTTCCTGCTAAAGTTGATGATGATGATGCCATCTCAGATTCTTGCTGAAGTTGATGATGATGATGCCACTTCAACTTCTTACTGAAGATGATGATGATGATGCCACTTCAGCTTCTTGCTGAAGATGATGATGATGATGGCACTTTAGCTCCTTGTTGAAGATGATTATGATGATGATGATGTCATTTCATCTTTCATGCCGAAGATGATGATGTTACTTTAGCCTCACGTTGAAGATAATGATGATATTACCTTATAGCCTCATGCTGATGAGGATGATGATGCCATTCCAGCTCTCTGCTATGAATAATGATATTGATGATGAGAAAAACTTCCAATGATTTATAGATATGTCAGTCAATGTTCCAAGATGTTGTTGATGATGTTGCCCTCTCTCTCGCCTGATGCTATTGTAGAATACCCTTCTTGTTAAGGGGAGTGTTGAAATAATGTAACTACAAAGAGTATTCTAATTATTATTGATGTATTATTCATTAGATCAATCCCCTTTTGTGGATTGATCATGTCGGGTATTGTAATTGACCAAATCCTTTGTTACGGATTGGTCAAACCCTAATTGTAATGGGCTAAATGAAAAGTCGGCCCCAGAATATATTAAAGTGGTTATAACCACCCAGAATATATTAAAGTGGTTATAACCACCCAGATTGACAAGTCAGCCCTGCCAGTGAAAAGACACCTTACTCCAGCACCTGCCAGATTGTATAAATAAGAGAGGCTAGCGCCTCATTTGTTCACTCACTCACTTGATGATCAGAGCGCAAGTCTGGAGCTGCAATTGGAGAAGAAGAGAGAGAGAGAGAGAGAGAGAGAGAGGCGCATTCTTGGGAGAGGACTTTCTGTATTTGTTTGAGCTATCTCTTGGCATTGTATTGGCTATCTATATTAAGGAAGTTTTTGTTGGGTTTTCTCCCCCATGAGGGTTTCTCAGGATAAATGTTGTGTCTCTTGTGATTGTGTATTTCTCAGTGATCTTATCTATGCGATGGTTATCTAGTGAATTGAAAAGAAACCTAATAATAGCTTAAACCTTAACAAAAGCACATGTGTGGAAAAGCTAAGAGTTAACCCTAAGGGTTAACTAACTCAACAGAGAAATAGATCGGGAGTATAAAAGAAAGGAAGGGCGCACTTCTCATTGATTCTGGATTATTATTACATTTTGCATTTGGGCTCTTGAGGACAAAGGAGTTTTGAGGGTTTTGAAACTACAAACCCTAGAGATCAACTCGCTGGTGAAAGATCCCACCTATCTTGATCCAAGCTTGGTCTCGGGGGTGTAATACTCCCCCCACACCATTCTACAGCAGTACAGGTACCATCTATCAGCCAAGGAAGGAACAGTGCGCAACCTAGGAGGTTTCCAGCAGGGGGTGGCACACCATTGGAAGAAGAAGAGTTCGATCCAGGAAGTAGAGGAGGATTTTGGGCATTTAGACTTTTGGGTTTTCTCTGTAGGGCCTAAGCCTTCATTTCTGGCCTATTTTGGGAGAGGATTGCTTGCTATATGATTTGTTAGAGCTTGGCACGAGTTAGAGAGAAGGAGGGTGCACTGCAGAACAGGGTTTCATCTGTTTGGAGGGGCAGATCTTCATTATTCAGCCGGAGACTTCACCAGGGGGTTTGTCTTGGCCCTATTATCGTGCAATTTGTACTTGCCCAAAGCCAAAGGCAAGTGGATACTAAATTGGTGCAACAAGGAGGATGTCATATCACTGTCACCTTAATACGACACCTCTTTCTATTTAGGAGTAGTACCCCAGGGGAGACGTCCCCAGTGACCTGGGGGTTTGAGAAGGCTAAGGTAAGAGTTATGATAAAATCCCACCCCTCTCACAGGTCACTCAGATCAGAAGTTCCAAGGTTTTATTGAGATGAAGCAAAAGATAAATTAAATGTACCTGCCCACAACAAGACAACAAGAAGAAATGCTATTTGCAAGTACCATATGATGTCAGTGCTTCATAGAACCATGAATCCTTGAAAGATAAATAAGCCGATGCAAAACTGAAGCAATATAAGTATTTATAACAGCAATATATATTTAGCAACAGCTACACAATTATGCCTCAATAATGCTTCAAAATGACAAGAAATGATAGCCTAAAATTGACTAAATGATAGTAACTGTCAGAAGCAATGATGGCACCTTGCAGCCAGTTTTTGTTGCAGCAACGAAACCCTAACCCTCTTGTTGAGGCACCTTATGTGAACAAATTGACCTAATTTCCGGATAGCCTAGTGTGCCCTAGCCTAGCGCATCTCCTGGTACTCTCAGCAAGCTAAGACATCAAGTTTGAGTTTTTGGTCAAAATCAAGGGTTGACCAAGTCAAAACAATTATGACTTACTCTATGAAGTCAAAAAACAAGTTAGAAGGGGCTTCTAACTTCAGAGCATGGAAGACAAGGATTGACCTCATCCTTGCCAAGAATAAAGTGTTGGATATCGTGAAAGGAAAGATCGTGGAACCATAGTTCAAAGAAGGGAAAGAGAAGGAACCTCAGAACGTTGTAGTTTTGGAGAAGTTCAAAGACAGTGACATCAATGTCATGAGTATCATGGTGGACTCTATAAAAGATCACTTGATACCCTACATCTCCCATCTTGACTCATCTACAATGCCCTAACAAACCTCTTCTCAGTCAGAAACATTGGACGGGTAATGAGTCTGAAGAATGAGCTTTGTGACATGAAAATGAATGATGATGACAACATAACATCATACTTTGTGGGGATCTCTCAGTTAATAGATCAACTATAAGCTATTGAAGAGATCATTTCAGAGAAGGAACTGGTAAATATAGTACTCAATGGTCTTCCCAAGACATGGGATGCATTTGCCGCAAGCATGAACACAAGGAAGGAGTATCCTACATTTGAAAAACTTTGGACTTGTTGTGCACAAGAAGAATCAAGGATTAGTGCAAAAGAGAAACCCCAAAAGAAATATGATGATCAAGCCTTCACAGCAAGGTTCAAGAATTTCAGGAGTAAAAGGAAGGTTGGCTCAAAGAAGAAGCCAAATCAAGAGAAAGATATGTCAAAAATACAATGCTTCAACTGTCGAAAATATGGTCACTACAAGAATCATTGTCCGAAGCTAAAGAAAAGGAAGGAAACACATGAAGCATCAGTTGTTGAAGAAAGGAAACCCTCAAAGAAGACCAAGCAGGATAAAAAACGACTTCTTCTAAGACAAGGTAACAATATTCTTCATAGTTCTTGTACATACCGTGTTTACATAGTTTCTGTACATATCTTGCATATCTATTTCTTAGAAGATAAGATGTTCAAAGAGAAACAATACCTATGGAAGAATAACAAGATAAGGATTGATATCACTATCACTCCAAGACAAGCAATGGACATGGAAAGATGAAGTACATTGACAATCCTTGGTAACAATTCTTGTGGAAGCTATTGCAACTGCCGAAATCGGAATCAAACTTGAAGAAACCTAGAAGAAGTAAAAACAGAAAAGAAGTCAACATTCAAGAGGAAATTAGAAAGAGACATGTGACACTTTGCAGAAGGCAATAAAGATGCAGACAGAAGCGTGGACTCTCTTAGATGGAGGGAGCCGATTATATAATTCCAAAAGAAGAGCATGCATTCATGCATGAATGCAAGGATTAGGAGGGAACTAATCCTAGATAATATGATCCATTGAAGATTATGTAGTATCTATCCATGTTCCCATCAATGGTAACAACTATGAAAAGCAGCATGTATTCAGTTTGACTTTAGAAGAAGTCTTCTTCAAAAGAAGCCTTAAAGTATCCCTGGTTGTCCATCCACATCCATGATCCTATGATGAAAGGAAGAAGTTGGAATCTTCAAGGCATGGAATCTATAGAAAACTGCATGGACCCAAGAGCTAAACAGAAACATGAGGAAGAACATGAAGATTCCAAGAGAGAAAAAAAAGCCAGAACAACCAGACATTATATCAAGAATCACATGACTACCAGCTTGGTCTAGAAGCAATCAAGTAGAAGAAATAGAAGTTGTGATGAAGAACAGTGTATGAAAGACTTATGAATAGAAGCATTGTGAGATTCAGTACTAGAGGTTCTCCCAGATGAAGGGAGAAGACTATGATGATTGCTTGTTCCAGTAAACCAGACATACCTTTACATGAGCCATTATATCTTCTGCAATATCCATGGGTTGGAGTTTACATCAAATGAATGTAAGGAATGTTCTCCTCAACAGAGTAATTGAACAAGAAGCGTATGTAGAGTAACCTCAAGGTTTTGGAGGTATAACAGAAAGAGACTCTTGTGTGCAGATGGAAGAAGACCTTGTATGAATTCAAACAACTTGGTGCAGAGCCTCCAATGCATAGCAGAAGCGTGGTAAAAACTTTCTATAACAGAGATATTGTATCGGAATGGTTACTCAGAAGTCCAGGATGATGGTTTGCTAATCCATGACAAACTCTCATGATAACAAAAGAAGTACTACTTGGATATGTTCCAATTTGAACCTTGCCACGATGTTATGAGCTAGCAGGAAACAAAAGAGTTGAATCCAACTATGATATACTATAATGATTAGAGCTATATGAAGCCTTCAGAGAAAACCAGTGTTCCAGAAAGACCGAAGTACATTGAAATCGAGCATTACATTCTCCATGATGAAGTCTAGAAAAGAGAAGTGATTCTCCAATATCTATCTCCACAGATGAGCAGTTAGCAGACATTTTTGGTAAAGCCTTTGTCCAAGATGAGAGAGTTTGCGTACTCAAGAAACAAGTTGAAGCTCGTGGAGATGACTTCCTTATTAAAAGGGAAGAGATGACTCCCAGGTTGGGAGGGAGCATTGATGTGCTATTGATTTATGGACAGTCATTTTTCAAGTTCGAAAAATGGTCCAGGATGAGCAATTCCTTTCCAGTTCAAAAAGTGGCTTGAGATTTCTGACAGACAAGCATTTTCCAGTTCGAAAAATGGTCCAGATAGAACGGTCATTTTCGTAATGAAAATGGTTCGATGGATTGTCGATGTACCAGAGACAGCGATTCCCCTTATGGCCAGTGTGGGGAATTGGTCTAGGACAGTCTCTCTTCTTGGCAAACACTCTCAGTAGTGGTCAAGAAGACTGGTCCGCCTCGCCGGATAGTCATTCTTTCGAAGCTCACAGTTGTGAGCAGTTTTGAAGAATGGTCTGTGTTATCGCACAGTTTGTAGCTAGGAGTAAAGGTTATAGGGTAGAAGGCCAAGTTGGCATAACAGGAACCTATCCCACACAATGTCACCTCAATGGGTAGGTTCTTTCTCTTTAGGGAGGCTAGGCCCAGGGGAGACGTCCTCGGTGACCTGGGGTTTTGAAAGGGCAAAGGATAATAGGACAAGGTCAAGTTCCCCCTTTCACATATCACCACCAATCAGATAGTCCCGGCTAAACAGCTAATAATAAAGTATAACCAAAGAAAAGAAAAGCACCTGCTTGAGACAATACAACAAGGAAACCGATACGTGCAATCTTGGTTAGTACTTTATATATGTTAAAGATTATCCGATATTCAATATGAGCAATTTAAAAGTAAATGTTGACGAAGTCAATGTTTACAAAATAGCAATGGCAGTAATGTCACTTCATCAATAAATACTTGAATGATACATCATTCAATGTAACAAATAACTTCCTAACTCAATTAATGCCTTCAACAACAATTCAATTACTCAAAAGACCAAACGTTGTTGCAACAAAGATGAAATATTCAATGATGACGTCAGCAACTTAGGGTTAGTATAGTTAGGGTTTCAACTTCAAAAGGTTTGAGAGTGCTTGGATTCAATTCTACTTCAACGTTGGAGGTCTTGGGATCAGTGCCTTAGGGTAGAATGGAGTCAATAAGTGAAGGACGCATAGGTTGAAGGAGACGAGATTTCAAAGGACTGGAGGGAAAAGTTTCAAGGTGCTGCTAAAGCAGGGCCTCAAAGACAGAACCCTAGGGGAGAGAGGCTCACTCCGGTGTTGCAAAAGCAAGGCCTCGTGCTCTCTCCTCCTTCCCGGCAAACGGCTAGCTCAGATGAAGCACAAAATCAAGACAAGAGGGCTTAATGAGGGAGAGTGTTGCCACAGCAAGTCTCTTTCATCAAACCCTAAAGGAAAAACGGCCCTAAGTGTAGATAACCTAGGCCTCGGACGTCTTCCTCCTCTTGGACTTTAAAAGGTATGGCTAGCACAGGGGAAAGAGAAACAAGGAGTGTAGCTATGGCTAGGCTCTCTTCCTCTCTTTCAATGGCTGAAGGTTTCTCTATCAGGGGACATGAGACAAGGACCTACTTGTGTGCTTGTCACCTAGGGT
>ML789211.1:169165-198140 GCA_009831015.1 Picea engelmannii | reverse complement strand
GAGAGTTTGCTTGTCACGTATGCTTGACATGATGACTTTTATGGGCCTAGCTCTTTCGCCACTAGGCTTACCCACCCTCCATGCTTGGCAAATTCGGCCTTGCCAAAGCAACTTGTCCTTCAAAAAATCACTTGTAAGATCGAGAGTAAATTCATTTTTTCCATACTCTCTCACACCTTTAATAATTATGTTTGCTGCTCTACCTTGTCTTTCCTTGTTTTCTCTACCTTGCATGTCGTCCCCTTGGCTATGTGTTTTTTTTTCCATATGAGCAGAATTGCTAAAGACTTGTGCTCAAGTTTTGGAATTTTTTGTAAAATCTCTTTTCTCTCCATCCCTTGCTTTCACTCCATGGGTGTATGCTTGTTCATATGTTTTCCCTTCAACTTTGGATGTTTTAGAGTTCATCACCTCTCTAATTTCCACCGCGGAATCTTCCCTGATTTGCTCGGCATCCTTCAAGCTTTACCATTCAGCCTTTACTTCCAAAAGGGCTTCTTGCAACATTGTCACTCGCTCTGTTAAAACTTTATTGTTTTCTGTTAAGTCCCGATTCTCTATTGTCAATAGTTGGATTTGAAGGTCTCTCTCATGCCCTTTGATTTCCAAAACCTCCAATCTCCTCTTGTTAGTAACTCTTGAACATACAGGTCAGATGACCATGTGAGAGGTGTGGATGTGGGACTGTACAACGCATAATCACCAATGTCTTTATTTCTGTTGTTGGTACACCTTTGCAAAGGAGGCTTCTTTGAAAGTTTATTAATGAGGGCCAATTTTTTCCTTGTTTGTTCCCATTTTAGACGAGTAGCTCTGCATTTTAAAATACCCCGAAATTGTTTGGCATTGACCCAAACCCACTTCCCTGCTTTACTTGAAGAGGCAATTTTCACTTGACCTAAATGGTTTGTTTCAAAGTTACCAGAACCAGACCGGTCATTGAACTGGTCGACCCAAAAAACTGAAACCGAGAAAAAACCAGAAAAAAACCGGATCAAAAAAACGGTCACTAAAAATACATAAAATATTCAAATTTTGAAAAAGAAATACATATTCATGTGTATCCATGCGAATCCAAACCATTATACACAAATTTGCAAAGTTTTAAAAAAAAACCTAAATTCTAAAAAAATGTGAATCCCAACCCTAAATTTAAAAAAATATCTAAATCCCCCCTACTTTTTCACCCACTGGTCATCTTCACGGAACCGGTACGAAACCGGCCAGTTCAGGCAAAAAAACCGGTTCCGTACGGAACCGGTCAAGGGCGGTTCGGACCGGTGGAGGCTCAGAACCAATTGGACCGGCCGGTTTTACCGGTTCCGGTACGTTCTTGTAACACTGGTTTGTTTCACCCGAGACAGGCACCTCTTGCCCATTTTTTTTGAGTGTTGAATGTAATGTCATTGCCATAGAAGACAAATAAAAAAGAAACACCCGTCACTATCCACTTCCGACCAGGACGGCCCACCCACACTGCTGAAAACCAATAGACCACACTGTGTTTCTTTTCTGTTCTGTTCTGTTCTGTAAGTTTATTTAGTCAAGCGCGTTTGGGAGAGCGTGATGTTACTCTTGGATGTGCTGCCGTTTTATTTAAATGTTGTATATTATATTATTTACTGCAGAGCATGGAGAACGAGGACTTACCCGGATTTGGCAAGCAATCCTAAGCTTCCAAGTGTTCTCCCTGTCGCTGTCCCAATATTGTGCGCTTCAACTTTAAACTGTGCGCTCTCGAAGTTCCGAGTGCTGTCTCTGTCGCTGTCCCTGGTCTTTTGATGAAAAAAACAAAAGAAATAACGGGGCGAAACAAGATCAGAAGACGCAGGGTTTTACCAGAGGAGAGTATTTATGGGCGGAGGAGGCAGAGGAGATAGGAGCCCCCGGGATTTACATGCTCGAAAGGAATCACTTGGTTGCTAGAAAAGGCATTTCGGGTATTGCTTCAGCCCAACACAATCCGTAGAGCAGCAAATCGTTGAGAAAAATAAGTATGAGGGAAATGGTTATGCTCAGAGGTCAAGGACGCCCTCCAACCGAGCGATTTGCCCTTTTCGATCTGGGTGAGCTGCTCTCTTATCCAAGAATGAGATTGAGCATTATAATTTGATGAGATAGAAAGTACCCGGTGGCGCAGTAGATAGGAGAAACTCGGCCTGCTCGGGCACAATTGCCTCTGCCTTGGGAAGGAGCCTCTGCCTCTGAATGACACAAGATTCTCATCAATGAAAAGGTTGCTAAAAATCTCTCCCGGGCGCTAGAATTGTTTGGCAATATAGGTTGTTAATGTTTTTTCCTTGGATATAGAATTTAATATAATAAGTTATATATATATTATTATTTTATTTTTATTTTTATTTTTTTGGGTGTGATAATAAATTGTAATTGGGTTGAGTATTATGTATGGAGTTAAAAGTGAAGTATTTTTAATAATATATTTTTGTTACTTTTAAAGATAGTAAATGGAATATTGAATGTACAATGGATGCTATTACTAAACACACAATATTTATATAGTTTTTTTTGGGCTAATTCAAGTCATCATTAATCATATGTGAAATTTCTTCTTAAGATGGTAGGTAATGGTTTCTATTCTCTTGATTTTCTTAGAGTTAATGGATTGGATTCTCTTGATCCCCTTAGAGTTAGGTACTTGAAACTTAAGTATCAACAATTTACTTTAATTATCATTATATATATATATATATATATATATATATGTATTGATTATTGTAACTTTTGCTTACTATATAGTTATTAGTCATTTTTAAACATTATATGTGTGTGTGGCGTTGTCTAGTTCAATCAATCTTATTTGTTGTATAGGTTTTTTTGTGTGAGGGGGAAGGCATTTGAGCTTTTATGATTGGTTTCATCCATTGTTTAATTCGCTTAATATGCATTAGGGAGGAGCTAATGCATTATATGTAAGAATACAATTAGGGTTTGGTGGGTAATACGATTGATTTGGCTCCGGTCTACGGCTAGGGGCTCCTAGCTGCAGACTCGCGTTGCTCCTAGGCTCCTCGACGACTCTGGTGGTTGGGCTCCCCTCGCGTGCTTCTCTATCATCTATTATGGAGGTGGATCGCTCCTTTCTTCCCTGCATTTTTTCATCGCTGCTTCTTGTGGTGTTCGTGATCTTCGTTTTGGCGGTTCGGGTGCCTTGTGGGATGCGGATCTGTGTCTCTTGCGGTGTTCTGGTGTGGACGCAGATCTAGCTTTCTTCTGGTCGGATCTAGTTTCCCTTATCTTGGCCCTTCATCTTTGTGTCGTCGATGCTTTAACTGTGGAGCTTTCTCTATCATCTTGTGGGCTTATGCAGATCTCCATTTGATTTCTCTTCCGTGTCTCGAGGTTGTGTCAGGGTTTGATGCATTCCATCTACTTGGTGTCCGACGGATCAAAGGTTGAGTGTCGAGTTCAACCTTCTAGTAGCTTGGGTTCGGAGTTTTTGGCCCTCTCATTTCTCTTAGAGGTTTGAGTGTCGCTCAGACCTAGTCTATTCCGCATGTGGGTCTTCTTTGGAGGTTTGCTCTACTCCACGTTCTTGGCGAAGGTTTCTGGGGGTTTGTTCTTCAGTTCGCGTTTATTACCTATGGTTATGTTGGTTCATTCAGGGTTTGATGTATACTAAGATCAGGGTCCTTTTGTCTGGGTTCTAGTGCCACTCTTTCTTTTGTTTGGTGATGGGGTTTATGCTTTGTGTGTGCGGTGTTGTTGGGAAGGCCATCACTTTGAGGTCCTTCTATTGAGCGTGTAGCTTTTGGCCGCTCCTTTTCGGCAGTCTCGTGGTTTGCTTGGTGTTTTCGAGATCTGGTGGTGCAGGTATGAGAGTTATATACTGCTCTAACCTGGTTCGTCTGGCTTCCAGTGTTATCTTTTGGGTTTAGCATGTTCGGTTTTTTTTACAATGATGGGGCTTCATTTTTTATGATTTTTTATGTGGGCTTGGAGACCTATATTGTATTTACTTCGTGACTTTTTAGTCTTTTTTTTTGCCCTTTCGGGTTTTTCATCCTCTTTAAGGAAAAGTCGTGCTTAATGCACCTGCAGAATGTAATTTGGTTCTCTTAGGATGAATAAAATTACACTTTTTTCTGAGGAAAAAAAATAACAATTAGGGTTTGGTGGTGGCCATTAGCGTTTTGACAATAAGTGTAAAGATCATGAGTTTAATTGAAATTATACCTCTTTTTCCAAAGTTTAAACATCAAATGTATACTTGTGACTTGAATTAGAAGCCAATTTTATTATGGTCAAGATTAATCACAATGGACAATATTACAGTGGCTACAAAAAATCAATAATTTTGATGTCCATTATTTTGGTATTGAAAAGGAAGTCTTTGAAAATTGTTGATATTTGATCATTTTAATGAGTATAATGTTTGGTGTTTTAGCTTCAAAAAGGATTGATGGTGTCGAATTTTATGGTTCGATAGTCATTTACTTGTTTCCCACTAGTGTTAATCAGGTCCTTTGGAGTTGTCAATTTCCTCTATGGTTGGTGATCGATCCACCTTCTATTCAAAATTAAGGAAGAATGGGGATTGTTTTGTGAAGGTCGACATGATACCAACACCCCCATTCTTCACTTAAGCACGTGAAGGCGGGGAGAAGTTATTTCCTTGAAAAAATATATGTTCAGAATGAAGAAGTTGGTACCTTGTTAGCTACTCATGGATTGCGAGTATGTAGGTTTCCACAGTTAGTCATATTGCTTCTATTTTCTAGATAAATATTGTGTAAGCAGTTTTAAAACATCCAACATTTCGAGTGGACACTCCACCCATCATCAAGGATAAACGAAGTTGATATGCTAGAAAAGAGTGTTGAGGATTAGTTTCAAATAGGAGGAATAAAAGGTGATTGTTGAGGAGGAGGAATAATAAAATATCGATGACCGTTGAGGAGGAGGAATAAAAAATTACTGAAATAATTGCTAAGACTATAAATAAATAAATGTTGTAGCAATTATAAAATAATAAAACGATAATAATAAGACATTAAAAGATCATGAGCAGGAATACAAATAACAGTGCAAATAATATTATAATAGAAATAGAAGACCATGAACGGAAAATTTGAATTTAAAAACACAAATAGTAAAAGGTAAAGGACAAGTAAGGAGGGATGTAAGAGGACTCCAGTAAAAACCAGACTGTAACTAGTCTAGTTAACAAAGCCATCAAATCCTCTTCTATGGACCCTAACATTCAAAAGCGTCTTATTCCTCATAACTCCCAAACCCACGGGATCTATGGGCAACCCAAAATTCATAAAAAAGACATCCCTTTAAGACCTATAGTAAGCACCATAGGCACCCCCACTCATGCCCTTGCTCGGTTTATTGTTGATAAACTTCGGTCCTTTATCAGTAAAACATCTTCCTTTATTAAAGATTCCTCTGATTTTATCCAAAAAAATTCAAAATCTTCACCTTGATGAGAATGACATCATGGTCAGCTTTGATGTTGTCTCTTTATTTACCAAGCCCTGACCTTGACTTCCAAACTAGTCGACTCTGAAACTCTTAACCTTGTTGAAATCTATATTTCTTCTACTATATTTACCTTCAAAGGGTTTTGTTATGAACAAACCAAAGGTACAACCATGGGATCCTCCTTATCCCTAGTAGTCGCTAATGTTTTTATGGAACATTTCAAGACTCTTGCCTTAAACAGCTTTCATCTCAAACACAAGTGCTAGTTTCCATTTGTAGATGACACCTTTGTTATTTGGCCCCATGGTCATTCTACTCTTATCTCTTTCTTTAACCATTTTAATAGTATTTCCCCTCACATCGAATTTACTATGGAAATCCAACAGGATAACGTGTTTTCCTCTTTGGATGTTCTTATCTCCTAACTTCCTGATGGATCCCTCACCCACCAAGTTTATAGGAAAAAGACTCGTACTGATAGACACCTTCATGCCCATTCCCACCATCATTCCTCTCAAAAATCCATTATTTTAAAAACTCTAATTACTTGAGCCATTTGCATCTTCGCCCCGTAAATCCTTGAGAAAGAAAAGGCCCACCTAACCAAATCCCTTGTGTCTAATGGTTATTCTATCTCTCAAATCAATACATCCTTCCGCTCAACTCGCAATGCCATATCAAAAAAATCCTCTTTTATTGGCTTGACACAGTCAAACCATAGATAAAGTCAAAGTTTGATGGCATAATGTGTAGTTCTCAAAAATACCTTTACAACGGGCTATCACACGCCTAAAACGGAGATCATATGCAAAAGTTATGACCCTGGGATGTTGATGTACTAACTTAACCCAACGAGGCCCACATGACTTTTGGTGTTTCATCTCCTAGGGTTAGGTTTTTGGATGTCTAGGGTTTTGGAATTCATGTTTATTATAAAAAGGCCTTTAGAGCCTCATTGTAATCATCTTCTTGCGAATGAGCGTAGCCATCACATATCTTCTCATAGATAAAGTTGCCACCATTCTAACGAGTCTTACACTCTGTATTTTTACAGTCTTTGTACATTTATTTCATTAATAAAAATCATGTATTGTTGTATTTCTCTGTTTCTGATAATATTTATGTGTATTTCATTGTAATATTTTTTCTTTCATTTCGTTCCGAAAATAATCTGGATCAGTGGTATTAGAGCAGGCTGCTCTTGATCGTTTTTCAGTGCATGTCCCCGACGAGCTCCGAGTATAGCAAGTTGGGTCTCAAGCTTGTCTCTCTTGAGGACAATTGCTCTCGCACGCCCAAGAAACCCTCCATAGTGGAAGAAAAGAAAAATGACAGAGCAAAAGATTTTATTAACATGTTGCTTGAGCAAGCTCTCGTGCAACAGAGGGACAAAATGATGGAGAATTTTTCCCACATCCTTCAACGCCTTCCGATAGCAACAGGCACATCTTCATAAAGCGACCACTGTGGAGGAACTTCCCCCTTCAAGGTACAAGTTAATTTTGATATTCCCGTATTTGAAGGTCAGATAGATGCAGATGCCTTGGAAAAATGGTTAAATCTGCTAGAAGGTTATTTTTCTGTTCACAATTCTTCCAATTGGGAAAAACTCACCTTTGCACTCCTCAAGGCTCTCTCCCATGTCAAACATTGGTGGAAAAATCACTGGGAGCACAGTTCCACAGAGGAATCTGGAATATATAGGGCTAAGCCCACTTGAGATTTTTTTGTGGATGCAGTCAAGGAACAATATTACCCTGTTGATAACTATGAAGACCAATACATGAGATGGACCACACTGCGGAAAGAGAAGAGTCAAACAATGTCGGAGTTCACAAATACTTTCCATACATTGCGCACCAATTTGGGTATCAAAGACTCCGAGCGGCATCTAGTTCTGAAATATTGTGGGGCTCTGCATAGGTACATCCAAACCGAAATGGATTTCCTAAACATCTCATCATTGGGAGTTGCCTATCGATATGTTTTCAAAATCGAGTAGAACTTTAGGCACCAGAAAAAATGGGAGTTCGGGTATGCAAATCCACAACAACCAAAGCATGATAAAGACAACCCTAACCAATAGCCTCTTGAAAACCAGTCCAAGACATGGGAAAAGAAGGGTAAAGGAAAGACGAAGAAAAACACTGGGAAGTGGTGTGACTTCCACAAAATCCCCTGGCACAACAACGATCATTGTCGGTTGAAACAATCATTGGTGGTCAAGGTCAAAGACAAGGAGCTGAACTCTGATTCAGAATCTAATCCAGAAAATAGTGAAAAAAAAATATCATCGACACAGACCCCATTGTTACTGTTGCGACCACAACAATTAAACCAAAAGAACCAGTAGATCCTGAGGAGGGGGAACGCCTCTTCCATTCACAAATGTGGGTGAAGGGGAACCCTTTGCATTTCATTGTTGATAGCGACATCCAGAAGAACCTCATCTTAGCCGAGGTCATCAAACAATTGGGGTTGTCAACAACACCACACCTGCAACCATAAACATTGGGTGGCTTCACCAGGGACGAGATCTTTATATCAGCCAGCAATGTCGCATGTCCTATGGCATCTAGCCCTTCAAGGATGAGGTGGTGTGTGATGTTGCCCCTCTTGATGTCTATGATGTTGTTTTGGTCCAACCATATATGTGGAAATGTCATGTTGTTTATGAGTCTCGACCCCGTAGTGTCGTTATTACTCTGGGGGGTCAGTTATACAAGATACCAGAGGTAGTTCTGACTATTGTTCCACCAAAACAGTGTCGCAAGGTAATCTCTCATACTGCAAAATTCAGCCTCTTCAGAGTGTGTTCAAAGGATGCACAAAAGGCCACTCCAACCACTGCAGCCTCAACACCTTCTATCCAGCAAAAGCAAATTGTAGAAGAGAAAGAAGATATTGTTTCTTCACCTACGATGGTGCCTACACAATGCCTCAACAAGCCCAGATACAACAGGTTGGTGGAACAGATTCAACCCTGCCAGCAACAAGTTAGTGGCAGCCTTCCACAGACCAAGCAACGTAACTTCTCTAGCAAGGCACGCAACTCACCAAGATTCAGATTCAACAAACGTTTTCCCCTCTTCCCCAGGCACTCAACGCAATGGTGACCATTGCTTTCTAAGGGGGGAGCACTGATCCAGGTGGATATCGGTGGCCACCCACCTGTTCCAAATTCCAACTAGCTCATCTTGACAGTTTTCAGTTCAACACGTTTCTATGTAACGGGGACATTTCTTTGTAATTGTTGGTTTTGCACTTCTAGGGCTGTCATGAAGCCCTACACAACATCCAGGTGGATAATGGTGGCTGCCCACCTATTCCAACTAACTTATTTTGGAAGTTTTCATATCAATCCATCTTTTTGTACTTCCAAGGCCGTTTTGGGGCCCTAGAAAGTGGTTTTGTGGATTGCCACAATCAAACTGTAGAGAGAGTCGGAGTTTGATGGCATAATGTGTAATTCTCGAAAATACCTTTCCAACAGGCTATCACATGCCTAAAACATAGATCATATGCAAAATTTATGACCCCGGGAAGTTGATGTACCAACCCCAACGGGGCCCACTTGACTTTTGGTGCTTCATCTACTAGGGTTAGGTTTTTGGATGTCTAGGATTTTGGCATTCATGTTTATTATAAAAATGCCTTCATAGTTTCATTGTAATCATCTTCTTGTGAATGAGCATAGCCGTCACATCTCTTCTCAGAGATAAAGTTGCCACCATTCTAGCGAGTCTTGCACTCTGTATTTTTACAGTCTTTGTACATTTCTTTCATTAATAGAAATAATGTATTGTTGTATTTCTCTATTTCTGGCAATATTTATGTGTATTTCATTGGAATATCTCTGCTTTCATTTCATTCCGAAAATAATCTGGATCAAAGAGTTTACCAAATTCCTTGCTCCTGCAAAAAATCGCACATAGGTCAAACTTGTAGATCCTTTAAATCTCGTCTTAAAGAGCATATTTCTGACACTACCCACAATCAGATCTCTAAGTTAGTTATTGTTGAGCATTCCTTTAAATCCAAAACTTAATTTGTTTTGACCAAACTAAAATTTTAGCCTCAACCTAGTTTACTCTTCACACCTCGTTTGTGAAGCTCCATAAATTGAAAAACATTCAAATAATTTTAATCATGAAGATGGCTACAAACTTAGCCATTCATGGAAGCCCACCATTCATCTGGTCGATCATTAAACCTTTTTTGTTTTTAGACTTTATTCAACTGGTTTTTCTCCTTACTAACCATAGGGGATTTGTTTCTCTTCTCCTTCCCTCTGAACCTTATTGTTTGTCCTCACCCTCTCTCTGAACCTTCTTGTTCCTTTCGTGCTTCTTGTGTTTATTGGAGTCCTCTTACATCCCCCCTTACTTGTCCTTTATCTTTTACTATTTGTGATTTTAAATTCAAAATTTCTCGTTTATGATCTTCTATTATTATTATTATATTATTTGCATTAGTATTTTCATTCTCGCTCATGATATTTTAATATCTTATTGCTATTATTTTATTATTCAATCATAGCTACAACCTTTTGTTACTTATAGTCTTAACAACTATTTCATTAATTTATTATTCCTCCTCCTCAATGATCATCGGTATTTTATTATTCCTCCTCCTCAACGGTCGCCTTTTATTCCTCTTATTTAAAACTAATCCTCAACACTCTTTTCTAACATATTAGCTTTGTTGGTGCTTACTCAATAGCATGGCTGCTCATATCTTCCTCTTCCTCAATTATCCGAACACCTTGTGGAGCAATGGGCTCCTTCCGCTATGGAGAATCTGAAATATGTATTGTTTCTTCAGGTTGCACCGAGGGTCCTTCTTGTGTAATCCATGGAACTTTTGTTTTTTTTCTCTTGAGAAGATTAGGAAGATATTCTCTTGCTCCTTCTCTATAATCTGTTGCGACTAGGATCAACTGCTTTTGTAACAGTCTGCACATGTTCTATTACTTGTGGGGTTTCTTCAGTAGTCGTTGATGGCATTGGTTTTGCAACTTGTAGTGATTCTTTAGTAGGTTATGCTAGCTCCATAGTTGCTTCAAGGTTATTGATGAACATGTCCCAAGTGACATATGGTTTCCTTCTCCACAGGGCATCTATAATTATAATTTTAATCAATCAATTATGCGCTACAACGAATTCTCTCCCCAATTGGACTTTTCTGGTTTTCTTATGCAACGACTTCATTAATTCATATGGAATGTTGACAGTCCTATGATGTCTCGAGTGTTTCAAGAGCTTAAAACGGTAATATGATATTGTGCTTTCATTCACTAGTTATATACCTCATGATATGTAAGTCAAGATATTCCCATGGATTTGTTAGTGTTTCTCTTTTTACTCCCTTCACTGCGTATATGATTGAGTCTCCAGCATAAAGAAAGCTTTGTTTGGCATCATGAGAATTTATTTTACTCTTGAACCACTTCTCTCCTATTGCAAAAAGTCATGTCACCTTTGCAATTTCTTTTTTTGTAACCTCGACCAACAACCCTTGAATTGTTGTGGCATTTCCATGCAGTTGGTGAGAAAATTTTGTAGAAATCACATCATTTAGAAGAAGTATCCACTAATTATGTCACATAATGCCACCCAACTTGCTTGCATGAATATATATTGCAGTTTAGGGATGTTGTGGATTAAATATGTATTTGTAGGCTCCCTTTTGTTCAATGCTCCTCCCATGGTCGTGGGTGAAATTTGAAAATGATTGTAACTTCTGCAATACTCGTAAATTTATGAACTTTGTTGCCTACTACTAACTCCTTTTCTATTGTGTTTACCATAACTGTTGACCTTTGTAGCATTATTACAGGCTAGTAGTTTACACTTGGTACTTGTTCATGCCAAATCCATTTCAAATTTGTTGCTACATTGGAGGGTTGACAAATATTTTGCGATCATAACTACCCATTAGTTTTTTCCACTCATATGTAGTTTTCACAACAATCAACAACCTATTGGGATAACAAAGAATTGATCCATATGATTAGGTATTAATCAACATGATGGAATCAATAAAATCATGATAAATTGCATTTGCTACTCATAATTCGCTAGTTATATTTTTGGTTATAATATTTTCCTTCAAAATTGATGGTGGGGGCTAGCATGTAGATTAATGAATTGGCAGAGGGTCCATACTGAAGTGTCAACATGAAGGCTAAGGAGAACTTTCAAATCTATCCACGCAACACAAAGTCTAGCAAGTACCTCCCCATCTAAGATAATGGTCCACCTCGAGCATGAGGACGAGGAACGTAGAGGCTAACAAAATAGGGTAGGAGCGAGGGAATGTAGTGTAGAAAAAGTTGTTTTTGTAACTAATAGTAATAACTTAGCAACATAAGCATGAAAGGTATGGAGATATATCCGAGTTATTTGTGTTGTCAAGTTGAGTTGTTATTCCACAACTTTGTGTATTTATGTAGGTTTGTGTTTGTTTGTAGCTTTGTGTACTTCTACGGGTTTGTGTTTGTTTGTAGCTTTGTGTACCTCCACAACTTTCGAATTGAATTTGATTTGAGAACCTGAGTTTGCTTCTATGACATGAACAAGACGAATATATATATATATATATATATATATATATATATATATATATATATATATATAATGAAAACTAAGGTTTGTCTTTTGATTGATTTTTTATCTTTTTTTAGTGAGGAATTCTCCAACAAGTTGGTTTTCAAATTATCATTGTCCTATATTGCTAGAGGAAGCTGGTTTTCACTATAGGAATTTATTTTACAAAGGAGTCTTGCTAGGAAGACTGGTTTTCAATCTTTCCTTTGTTTTATGATGCCTTTGCAAGTTTCCATCATGAGGATTATTTTATTCTTTTTAAATGAGAATGGAATGTACTATTTAGGATTGAAGGAAAATATGCCCTCAATCACATTTAGGTTATCGACTCTTCTTTGCATAGTTGAAATGAATTCCTCTTTAGTCAATGGCTTCTTATACATCTTCAAGCAATGTCCATTAACAAGGAGTGGTGTTTCATGTTCATCAATTGTTACTATCTTGACAGATCCATTGTTAAATTTAAGATCAATCTCATATGGTCCAAGCTACCTTGTTTTGAGCTTGCCTCTGAAGTCCCTGAACCTAGAGTTATATAAGAGAGCCCAATCTCTAGCTTGAAACTATTTAACTCTGATGAATCTATCATGCCACCAAACTCGTTGTTGTTTGATTACTTCTGTGTGAAATAGAACTTATTGTTGAATTTCATCTAGAACATTAAGTTGCTAAATTCTTTCTTTTTGTTCTACAAAAAGATTAAGTCCTCGTTGCAATGTTGTTCTAAGGGTTTTTATTTCAAATTATATTGGTAGCAATAAAAACTTACCATGCACCAACTCATAACGTGAGAATCCAATTCTTATTTTTCCACATTGTGTTGTATGGTTAAGTTGCTTATGATAATCTATTTTCCTAACCTTTCTTGTGGATCTAAACTATCATGGTCAGTACATTCTCCAACTCTGTGTTTGTAACCTCAACTTGTCCATTTGTTTGTGGGTGGCATGAAGTATAATTCTTATGTATGATGTTATGCTAATGAGTTAATTCTTGAATTAGTCGATAAGTGAATTGTCACCCTTGGTCTATTACTATCTCTCATGTGACTTCAAACCTTATGAAAATGTTTCCATATAAGAATTTTTCAACTTTGTCTTTGTTGGAATTTGGAAGTGCTTTGACCTCAACCCATTTGGTGAGATAATCTGTACAAACAAGGATGAAGTTCTTTTCACAGAATGGAGGATTTAATGGGCCAACAAAGTCTAGACCCCATTTATCAAACGGTTATAGTGAAATCCAGGGATGAATAGGAATTTCATCAACTTTTGTGGGTCTGCCCATTCTTTGGCGTTGATCACACATGCTGACATATTCCCTGGCATCCTTGTGCAGAGTTGGCCAATAGTATCATGCAAGTAAATCTTTAAGGGTTGTTTTGTTAGATGCAAAGTGTCCTCCATTAGGTTCAACATGACATGCTTGAAGCATATCATAGACTTCATCTTCTCTTAGACATTGACGAAGTGTATGATCAAGTCCCATTTTGAAGAGATATCCCTCAATCCAACTATATGGAGCATTTTTTCTTATGATTTTGCAGTGTTCTCTATAGGAGAAATCCAAAGGAAACATTCCAGAGACAAGATAACATGCCATGTCAACAAACCATGGGGTCTGTAAGGACATTGCAAACCAAACTTCATTGGGGAAAGTGCCATTCACTAGGTTTTCTTTTGGGTTGCTCTCCAAGAAAGACAAGAAATTTGCAACAACATAATCTTTTCTAGGCTTATCAAGAATGGCTAGATCAAATTCTTGCAACAAAAGTAACCATCTAACTAATTTGCCACTAATGATAGGAATGTTCATGGGATATCTATTTGTAGCATGGTTTGTATGAACAAAGATTGTGTATCTTGTTATATAGTGTCGACATTTTTTAATGGCATACACTAAAGTAAGAAATTCCTTTTGAATGACTATATACTTTAATTGTGCTCCAACAAAGTTTTTGTTGTTATAATAAATAATATACCTTTCCATAGCCTCATGTTGTCCTAAGACAACACCTAAGGTTTTTTCTGAAGCATCTGTGTAGATATCAAAAAGAAGATTCTAGTTTGGTCCTTTCAGTACAGGAGTTGAGATCAACTTCTTTTTGAAAGTGTCAAAGGTTGTTTAACATTTCAAAGTCCATAAGTGTTGAAATTTTGGTATGCTCGTTTAACCATAGACAATGTCACATGATTGTCACCCAACCATAGGCATTCACATATGCCACCACCGAGCACACCAACCTTTACTTAGAATAATCCCGGCAAGCCTACTCCAGAACCAACAGATAAACCCTAGCTGCTAATTGCAACAACAAATCAAGACAAGTAGAGTGCTCCTTCTCCAATGGTAGCGCACAAGAGAGCGAGTCTCCATATCCACAGAATAAGTGCCATACACAACTGTAGCAGCTGCAACTGCACTACTCTCTCAACCTTGTGCCATACTTAGCAAGAATATCACCAAGAGTTTCACCAAGAGAATCACCAAGAGAATCGCCAAGAGAATCACTTGATAGTGCTAGAGAGAGACCAATACCAAGAGATGACCATACGCCCTTATTCCTCCTTGTAGCTGCAACTGCAACTCTCCACAAGACTTGTGCTCTAATTGGGTATCCAAATGAGCTAAAACATTCTCTATTTATATTAATCTGTCTAGTGACTTTTCTGGCTGGGCCGACCTAACTTTCTGGTAATTATATTTTTTGTTTATCTTTTTCCTATGGAGACAACTTGTATTTATGGAAGATAATATTCTAATATTATTTATTCTACTAGGTCGAATTGTCTTCTAGGGTTTCCACACATTTGTTTAATGGTTCACTTGCTTCCAGAATATTTTATTCTAAATCATAGGTTACACGTGGAGGTTAATACCTCCTGCAACTACCAAAACATCAACACTCCTTCTTATCTAAGGAGGTATTAACTAAGATGTTATTCATGTAGTGGTCTCAAACACATCCATCCATCTCACATGGCATGGGAAAGACTCATATGGTCTTGCAGACTAGTCGATAGGTAGCATCACCATAGCCACTCAAGCTATCATATGATCAAACAAATCAAGTATCACCACCATAGCTACACATTAGCCATCTAGCTGGAAAACACCTCCAACACTACTGGTTGGCCCTCCAACTAGTAACCTTCGATGCTACTGATCGACACTCTAACTAGAAATCATTTTCGACACTACAGGTCAACGTCTAGTTCATACAGAAGTAGTAACTCTTCAGCTCACACAGAATCTGACTCAAAAATTTAACAGTCCCTCTTAACGAGGAAGGTATTCCTCTTGGCACGATCATCATCATTGCTTATGTGCTTCTGCACACCTCGACCATTGTGTTGTTGAATTTCATGAATCCATACATCATAAGAAGTCCTGCACTTTCACTGAAGTAGTGTACCATCCTTTGTTGGAGTAGCATACCAACCTGCACTAGGGTAACATACTATCCCGCATTGGAGTAGCATACCAAACTGCGTTGGGGTAACATACCAACCTACGTTGGAGTAGCATACCAACTCATGTTGGGGTAACATACCAACCTGCATTGGAGTAACATACCAACCTGGGTTGGGGTAACATACCAGCCTGCGTTGGAGTAACATACCAACCTGCGCTGGGGTAACATATCAGCCCGCGTTGGAGTAGCATACCAACCTGGATTGGGGTAACATACCAACTTGCAATGGAGTAACATACCAACCTACACTTAGGTAACATACCATCATGTGTTGGAGTAGCATACCAACATGTGATGGGGTAACATACCAGCCTATGTTGGAGTAGCATACCAACCTGCGTTGGGGTAACATACCATCTTGCGTTAAAGTAGCATACCAACCTGCGCTAGGGTAGCTCCCACTACTAGGGATCACATCACTTCCCGCTATTGGGGAATACATCAATTCTCACTATTGGAGAAAAACATTTGGACCACTCCAAGCTTGTCCCTGACAGAGGCTTGGTCAACATATCTACTACTTGTTCATCGGTAGCAATATACTGGAGCAAGTTTCTTGTCATAGTCTTATCCCTCATGCTGTGAGAATCCTCTGGACACAAATCAGGCTTTGTACATCTCTAGGCTATTTATCTGCAACATGCTTGATCTTGTAGATCAACTTGGAAGTCACCACTGACTTCCCTTCTGGTATCAAAACCAAGGAAAAGATATATATCCCAGTCCTTCTGATTGGATTCCTCCTTGGTCACTGTAGCAAAGTCTACTGAAGCAAGGGAATCTTCCCATAAGATATCATATCTCCTTGAAGCCTCCGAAGCTTCGATCTAGCCTTCTCAACCCATGGCATCTGTATGTCAGTTTTGGAAGACGTCTCTCGCTTCCATCTAAATCTGAAAGTCTTTGAGTCTCCATTCTCCCTCTAAATCTTTACTCCCTACGAGTTTGTATAATCTTCGGAGCCATCTGCTCCTCATGATATGGCTCATCAATGTTGCATCTTGAAAAGTTTCATGGGACCACGTTGGTCTCTTCTTGGTTACTGCAACGATTCTAGGTAGGCCCTTTTGGCTCTACTAACTCTTCTTGATGATCTGAAGAGTGATCAACTGCACTAGAGGGATTTGTTCGTTCATCTTTGGATCCTTCTACTCCTTACAATCAATCTCCATATGAGATATTATGTATCTCGCAAAAGTACCCTTCTTCGTCTTTGGTACATGGATGTATACGGTCGTGTATACAACTTCTTATCTAGATAGTCTACTCCATCTATCAAACTAGAGACCATCTAATATGTTGTCTCCTGCAACCGTCACTATAGCTTCCCTCATAGTTATCACCTGTGACCTTCTCGGAACAAAGACAACAAAGGGAAAAACAATAGACAAGAATAATACTCTTATAATAATAAAAACAAGAATGAGAACAATAATCACAATAGCTCCTTCTCAAAGCTATTGCTTGTGACCTGCTTGGAACAAGAACCAAAATAAAAATACAATAATAAGAAATAGGAACAACACTCTTCTAGTGTTGTGATCAATCATTCCTCCATGGTAACCTACCCGGAACAAGAAAACAAGAACAAATAATATAATAGCATTTTCATAAGAACGTATCTATGTCAACAAGAATAAAAAGGAAATCTCATGGTAATCATCATATTATTACCAAGGTGACCTGTCTGGAAGCAAATTAAAAAGTATCTCCTAGAGGAGATGTTAGTTCATCTTGCGACCAAGTACAATAAGCATTTATATCAATAGTACTCACATGCTGCCAAATATTCATTGTATCTAGTAGTAATAGAACCTTTCAAGGATTGTTGTCACAACTAATAATGTAGCAATTATCAAACTTGATATGTGAAAATTGGAAACTTATTAATTTAATCAATCAAACCTGGAACTTGGAGTCTTATCTTCAAGAACGAGTGTTGTTGATTTTCTTCTGAGTCTCCTTCACTCAAGATGACAAGTATTCTCTTCAACCCATCCCCTGTACTTAAGACAATATGTTGGAGTGTGTTTTTCCTCTAAATATGATGGGTTTGAGATCCCTCTGGATCTACGATTGTAAGAGATCCCTTCTCCTACAATCACACTCAAAATAGTGATATCATTTAAATATATATAAGTACATACCTCTGAAAACATCGACATGTAGTGGCACCATTCGACACTAGTGGCAAGCAATGACGAACCTTAAAAATTCAAAGGTGATCCAACTTGTAATCTAAAGGTAGCTGAAGATGTGCTAGGGTAAGGAGCACTAGGAAAACAAAAATTAGTCCCAACACTTCACATAAACTTTCATTGCAACTGGTGATGCAACTGACACTACAACTGGTGTTGCAACTGGCACTGTAACTGTTGCTGCAACTGACACGAAGCAACTAGCATGAAGGAACTGGCACTGCAGACCTAGGGTTTTATGAGGAAACTCTAATTTCTCAACTTCAGAAGTTTGCATATTTGTTCCGAGGAAGAGATGTTCCCTACTTAGGTGATCTTATTAGTGAGTTCAATAAGTGCTCAATGAGCTTGACAATGGGGGAAACTGAGGATATTCCTTCCAGTGGTTAAACTGTTACGAAGGAAACCAACTCTGATACCATGTTGAAATTTTGGTATGCTCATTTAACCATAGACAATGTCATATGATTGTCACCCAACCACATGCATTCACATATGGCACCCCCAAGCACACTAACCTTTACTTAGAATAATTTCGACAAGACTACTCCATAACCAACAGATAAACCCTAGCTGCTAACTGCAGCAACAAATCAAGACAAGTAAAGCACTCCTTCTCCAATGGTAGTGCACAAGAGAGAGGGAGTCTCCATATCCATAGAATAAGTGCCATACACAATTTCAACAGCTACAGTTGCACTACTCTCTCAAGCTTGCGCCATACTTAGCAAGAATATCACCAAGAGTTTCACCAAGAGAATCACCAAGAGAATCACTTGATAGCGATAGAGAGATGACCATACGCCCGTATTCCTCCTTGCAGCTGCAACTACAACTGCAACTACAACTCTCCACAAGACTTGTGCTCTAACTAGGTATCCAAATGAGCTAAAACGTCCTCTATTTATATTAATCCGTCCAATGACTTTTCTGCTTAGGCTGGCCTGACTTTCTGGTAATTATATTTTCTATTTATCTTTTTCTTATGGAGCCGACTTGTATTTTTGGAAGATAATTTTCTAATATTATTTATTCTGCTAGGCTGACTTGTCTTCTAAGGTTTCCACACATATGTTTAATGGTTCACTTTATTTCGGAATATTCTATTCTAAGTCATAGGTTACACGTGGAGGTTAATACCTCCTGTAGCTACCAAAACATCAATAATAAGAACACAACATCTTTGGTAAGGAGGACATACAATGAGGTAGCGATTTTATTAAAATCAAGCATGAACCTTCTATAGTAGCCAACATGTCTAAGAAAACTTCAGACATCAAACTACTTTATGGGGGTATGTAGGTCTTGAATGATTGAATTTCTCGCATGATCAACCCTGTGCTTGCAACTGAAACATGGCTTCCTAGCACTATCCATTCATTCATTAGCATGAAACATTTTTCATGACTGAGAGAAAGATTGATGTCCTTACATCTCTGCAGCACTCCTTCTAAATTGGTCAAGGCTTCCTCATAAGTGTTTACTTAGGATGTGAAGTCATCCATGTATACCTCTACATTGTCATGGACTAGGTCTGAGAAAATAATGAGGACAACTCTTTAAAATGTGGTAGGATCATCACATAAACCAAAAGGCATGATTTATAGGAAAGGGTACCCCATGAACATGTAAAGGTGATTTTATCTTGGTCCTCTAGAGAAATTTGTATTTGGTTATACCCACTAGAACCATCTAGGAAATAAAAGTAATTTCCTCGAACAATATATCCAATACTTGATCAATTAATGGAAAGAGAAAGTTGTTTTTCCAAGTTGCCTTCTTGAGTTCCCAATAATCTACACACACTTGCAATTTCCCTCCTTTTTAGGAACTATAACTAGTTGAGAAACTCATTTGCTATTTGAAGTAGTGTAGATGAATTCAACATTTAAGAGTTTCTGTCACCCTGTTTTGACAATGTCCTTGAGGGTTGGATTCATTCGACATTGAGGTTGTCGAATGGGATGGTGTTGTCATTAATATAGATATGATGTTTGCAAATGCTCGGTTCAATTTATATCATATCTTTGTATTCTCATGCAAAGGTTGTGAAATGTTCTTGTAATAGATTTATCAACCTTTATTGTCGAGGATGGCTTGGTTGGCTATTGATGTTGAAAGTTTTACCAAGAAAGAATTCTTTTGCAATGGTTAATGAGTTGGATGGTGTTGTAATGGTGATATCAGTAAAGCATATGACATAGATTGAATTGGATTCCATTAGGTTTTCATTGTTGTTGTTGTCATCATCAAATTCCTAGTTCAATTCTTTAATTTGAAATTCTAGAGGATAAAGGTTCTACATGAAGTTTGAAATCATAGTATCCTCATATAACTTTTTCAAGGTTAGGGATTTATCAATGGTAAGAACAATTTTAGCAAATTCTTCCAAAAAACTATTTTTCTTGTTTGAGGTTTTGATCAAACTGTATAGTTCAAGAATGTAATGGGATCCAAGCCTCTTTGATTTTTGCTTATAATCATTATCGTTTAACCATTCTGAATTGAGCTTAAATGGGGCTGGTGATTTTCTTTCAGCAGTGAGCACTTCAAAAAGCACTGGAGAATGATCTGAATTTACTTCAGTTGAGACCCATTATTTGAATTGAAGGGGCTCATTTGGCCAAGGCTTTGAAATGAGAAATACATATAACCTTTTAGCCATTATTTCTACCTCTAATCTCTTATTTCTCCAAGTGGAGGTCAATTTGGCAAGCTCTACATCAATCAACCCAGTGTCTTCAATATTTCTAATAAAGTAATTAGAGGTGTGAGGGTCATGTGGGAAAATTTATATGTTTAAATTATGGACATCAAATCATCAAACTAGGGGCTTGTAAATTTTGAGGTCCATGCATAGGAAATACATAATCAAAGCCTTTTATAAACTGATGTCGACAATTACTAGGAAATCCAAACAAAATAAAATCAACCATCTGTCACCATAGGACTACAACTTGTCACTGGACTGCGAGATCACTTAGATGTTGTTGGGCTCAAAACCACAATCTTTCATTATTGTCGATGTTCATGTGATTTTACGTGTGCAACAAACTAATTCACGAGTCTTTAGTGGTGGTCCTTTAGTGATCTACTAAAAAAACTCTTTAAATATTTGAAAGAAGCACATAATGATAAACAAGATGATCTACAAAATCAAACTACACCACAAAACTATATTACTGGACAAGGGTTACTCAAATGCTTTCCTGGCACAAACCACAGTCTTTCCCAAAGGTTCTTGTGAACACTTATCAAGCAGATCAGTCCTTCAATCTTCAATAAATAATCAGTTTTTGTATCAGACTTCAAATGCAAAACATAATTAATGATTGAAATGGAAAGCAAAATTGATCCAGCTAAATCGAAATAAATGAAAGAAACACAACGTATGCCAGCATGGTGGCCCTGCCAAGCTTGGCACAAGTTATGGGAAATATCTACAATATTAGGCTGTGCTCAAAACTTTACTTCTATATGAGATTAATCTATTGCATAAAATATCTTCGACAATGTACAATGTAATGCTTCAACAATTCTCCATTCCCTCTTCAATTCTTCAATATAGCTCTCCTTCCTCTCTACCCTACTCATATATTTTATACAAAGAGGTAGGGGGCGAATTGGAACCAATTCCTCCAAATCTAGACTATCAATCATGGAATGATTTACAAAATATTGTCTTTGTGTGTTTATGTAGAAATTGGTTGAAGTAATGGGCTTGAGTTGGTTCCTTTGTTGGTTGGTTGCTTTGTTTGGGACACAGTTTGCCAATGACCACAACAAGAAAGAACCCTTCCGAAGAACTGGGTGTATCTCCCAATCCACAAAATTTTTGGAGAAACCCCATGATTTTCACCTAACTAAGGATGTTATGGACAAAACCCATGTCACGGGTTTTCCAGATTCTTCTTCGTTTCTCTGGAAATCACGCTCGAAGTTCATTACTCGGTTATTCCAGGCACAAGTTGTCCAAATTGTAGATTATGAGTTGGAGACCTCTATGTGAAAACTGGGCGCGAACCAAGGCACACAAACCATGTTGGGGTTTATATATTTAAAACCCATGTGACCATCTTCCACCTGGGTGCACGCCTATATGCAACTGATGACGTAAAATATGTCAAATTGGGTATTGGAACAACTGGAGGTATGTGAACAAAACGATCAAAACCTTCATCAGCAAGATTAAATCCAAATCCTCTCTAAATCATTAAAAACAAAGGAAATTATGAAAATTAACAACATTAATCTTGTGAGGCAGATTAACGTCAAAAACATGGGTAAATATGGTATCGGGCATAGTAAATGGGTGCACGGATAAGGTAAAAGGAGACCAACTGATGATGTAAAAGATGTCAACATCTCCCCCATGCTTGAGGATTGGCATGTCCTCATTCCAAATGAGTAGGCACTGATCATTTTCTCACTGCAAAGTCCCCCCGAGCTTTTCCAACTTTAATGCCACTCTTGTTCAATCTTATCAATCTACATTGCAACTGCTAGATTTCCTTGTCATAAGAAAATCCTTTCTGTTGTTCAGACTTCTAACGAGGACCAATAATCCAAACTACATTTTGAACTGAACATTGTTGAATGTTAAAGGTCCTTGTGTCATCCCGGGGTCATCCAGAAACAAACTTATAAGAAGATTGTTCTCACTGCCTCCTTGCAAACCATCAACCCCAACACAAACGACCAACAACTTTGATCAAGTATTCAAATTTCATCATGAACAATTTTCTAGGCTTTATCTCCTTAGTTAGTTCATCATTATAGATATGAATAATGACAGAAAGGAAGTGAATGTAGGCAAAAATATTTGTTTAGAAAACAAAGTTTCCTTGTTTGCAGCTATGCTTAAAACATACCTTCGGATTCTGCCAAAAATGTTAGGCTGGAAGTAACTCTTCCAATTGGTGATGCTCTGCCTCTGTCGAGTGCTAGACATATATCCTAGTAAATAGAAGTCTACAAGGTACAAAAAGGTTCTCCATCGGCTAATTACATGCTCCCCATATGTTGCACAAACTGCCCTAACCCATTTTAGCATCATCTCAATTATTATAGGTGCATCATTCAAAACCTCATGAGATTTGAATCTTCCCTTGATTTTTTGTGACTTCCTCACTGCCCTATTATTGAATGATCGACCAACTTCTTGATGAGGCATGAGTGTAACGATGGAAGGAAGTGGATTGTTGTAAATAAGATTCTCAGTAACATCTTCAAGGAGACCTCAAATTCCTCTCATACGACCACATATGTACCTCCTGCTATAGATTTAGTGTGGATTGTTTCCCTTCTTTACACCCTTCAATGCAACCTTCATAAGATATATTTTTGTACAAATTTCACGGATATCAACTTTGGTGGCCCTACCATGTCCTCCCTTTTTCAGAAGGTTCAAAAGATATCATAACCTTCTCTTATGTCTCCCTTCTCAAGCTCTAAGAGGAAAGACCCGGAGAAGAAATCCATTTTCAACTCTATTTAGCAATTATTTTTAAACATAGTTACAACGTTCCCATACCTATTATGAGTTTCATGTACATGTACGGGAATGCTAAAGAATGTTGTTCTGAGTAATCACGTTGTTCAAAATTTGACCTTCATAGATGCTCAAAATTTTGGAAATTCTTTGAGCTTATTTGGATTCATTCCATGAAAAGTAATACCAAGCCAACAATAAATCAAACAATAAGTAGAACAAGGGACAACATCCCCAATATGTATTGATATACATTGTGCTTAGATACTTTAGAGCCAACATGAAGAGAATGTTGAAAAAAAATAACAACCAAAGCTCCAATATTGAACATGCCTTTGATTTTCGAAATTATTGTCCCAGTGGTTGGTTCATCATAATTGGGCATGCTTCCTATGCTTGTAGGAATCACAAGATGTTGTAAAAGCCCTTATCTTTCTCACCAGACCCACTTTTGTCATCATTTTCATTATCAATGTCTTCCTTATAACCCAACAAATAGAAATCAACAACATGAAATCAATGCCCAATAGGTTCCAACCTACTCACCTTCACTGGAAGACAATTTGATGAGACATAAATAGGTTCCCCATCTTCAAGCTTCAAATAATAAGTAATCAACATAAGCTACAAAATTTTCAAATAGAAACAACCTCTCTCTCTAAGAGAACCAACAGAGAAAAAAAAAAAAAAAAAAACATAGCTTGGAATCTAAGAGAGAAACAATGGAGCGAACTTGAGAGACATATTGGGCTCTTGAAGAATTTTGCAGTGAACACCTTCCCTGGTGTAAGTTCTGCTCTTGCAAACATGTATGTAGTGAGTGTCACTGCTGAAACAAGTGAAGGTGTACACCCTAGAGTAATAAACTTGCAGAGCCATTTATATTTGGAATTCCTAAAAGACTTTAATGTCTTTCCATGCTTGAAGTTTGATAACTCGCATATAATTCAAGAATTCATTAATTGCCTTCATACAAAAATCACGCATTTTTATTAATTGAAACTGATATCTCCTATTCCTCTTAGATCCCCAAGCTACAATGCCCTTTGTAAATAAAACCAAACAACATAGAAATGCTCAAAACCCCAAATAGGATTCATGAAGCGACCCCAAATTCCAGAGACATCATCCAAATATAAAGAAGCTACAATTTCTGAAAACTTGTTAAACATCCACTACCTTGTAATTTACAATATGTCCAACACCATGATCTTGCCTAGCAGAACTGGACAATTTTAAACCCTTCTTGTACAAAGTTGTAATCAGAGTAAATATTATCAACACAACCAACTTCTGACATTGAATCTTAAACTAACGGAGACAAAGAATCTTAATGGATTTTTTTTTCTTCTGAAAATAGTATCAATACAAGCACGTATCCCTCGTAAGGAAAGCTCCGATCTCCAGATGTAAAAAAAATAGACAAAGTTTTGTATCAAAACTGGGCCCATATACATCACACACAATTGTGCAATTGCCAAGGATGCAGTAAGGGAAAGATTTGGCCAAAAGTTTGCATAGAGGTGTTGACGCTTGAATTCGTCAGGACCGAAACGACAACCTCATGAGGACATTAGTCCCCCTTCGTTTTTAGAGAGGTGGTACTCCTCTTGGGCTAAAATATATATCTATGATATCTTGGATTAGGAGAGTGCTACGCAACAAACCCTAAATCTTTATTGCTTGAGATTATGAAATAAAATGGTTCTTCAATAACCTGAATACAATATTTATGTACAACAAAAGTCTTTTTACAATAAGAAAAGATTGAAGGAGGGTTTCAACATCAGAATTAAATTGTGATCAACATCACACACAATCTTGTTAATAATATATAAATGCATCCATATCTTCTTCACAAGAAATAAGAGAGAATGATTTGATCATCTCAAAGAATTTTAAAAGAGTACTGCAATTAGTAATAAAAGAGAAATCGATAGGTCGACCTCAAATATCTCATACTTAAAACTCAAAGTTACAAGATACAGTCAAGATCAACCCCAAAACAATTCTTTGTGGAGTTTATTCATGAGAAATGTTCTTCATTACCAAAAATTTGACAACCATGTATGTGGCTACAAATACTCCATGATCATACAAGAAAAGTCTGTAGAAGAATACAAGAAAAACACTCAACAACTTAGCCTTGTGCCCAACTGTGAGATTCAAACATAAAGCTATGAGAAGTGGTGTAGAAGAATAGAAAGAATGGAGAAGATAGATATTTCTTTCTTTTGATCAGAAGCTTGATTGTGTATCCATGGTTGTACTTTCTTCTTCCTCTGATCTTATGCCATGCCCCTCTCACAATAATGATTATTGGACCTTTTGATGAAGCCTCTCTTCTCTTTTTAAGAAGAGATTTTCTAACTACTTGAATAGTTAGGGTTTTCTTCCTCTCTTGAAATTTCCATACAAGTTTCTTCTTGAAACATTCTGTTTAATTAGTGCATCATTAATTATTCATTAATGAAATTATATCATCAATATATACATATCTAAAATGGGTCCCTTTCCCTTTTTAATAAAAGTTTTTAAATAAACTTTTCTTTTCACAATTTAATTAATTTCCCATTTAAAATAGGAGGACCTTGTTTTAATTTTATGGGAATGACAATCAAATTTTTAGCCATGGGAATCACTTCTGATGTGATAGTCATTGTCTTAGCTTTCCAATGATATAAAGTTTGAGCAAATCGTCGCCCAGATCTCAAGATATGAGCTCATGAATTTGAGTTGTCACGCATGCCCATTAAAAATGCAATTGACTGATATTTTAATTTTTGGGGAAAATGTAGCAACCTTCAGCCTTTGAAACCTGTACCATCATATTCTACGTCGAAATATCTTTCAACGGTATAAGGTTTATGCGATTCCGATGCCCGGAGCTCAAGTTATGGCCTCTGCAATATTGTGACTCAACCACCATTGATCAAAATTCATGGGAAAATCTGGGCCCTTGGATTAATTATGTGCTCTCCATTAATTAGTTGCCACGTGTAAGGATCTTATTGGATGCCATGTGGCACTCCTCCATAAGCTTAAACAGATTTCCATGTCATCCAAGGAAATTTGGGCACATGGCATAAGGTTACATGTGAATAAATAAAATAATATATATAAAGTGTGAAAAGTTAAAGGTTGATAAATAATGTTTTGTGAAAAGGGAATAAGTGTGGGAGGCACGAGAGTGTAGGAAAGGGGGAAAGGGTAGTGTAGTGGAGAGGGTAGAAATATAGGTGGCGAAAGAGGGGAGGGAGAAATGTAGGGAGCAAAGTGAGAGGGGGTGATGTACGGTAAAGTGAGGGAGGGGTGAGGTGAGAGTGTCGGGGGCAGACTTGAGGAAATGTGAGGGGGAAGGGAAATGGAGTATGGCGTGTCCGACTGACCGCTATACTCAAAATAATTTTAAGTATGGGATGTGGGGAGTGGGGAAGGGTGAGGGACTGAGGGGGTAAAGTAAAGTGTCATGGGTTGGGGAGGTGAGGGATGTGAGGGGGTTAGAAATAGTGTTTGTCTGCCTCCGCGAACCCGATAAGGAGTAAATAACATAAAGTTAAGTGTGAAATAAAAGGGGAAGTAAAGTAAAGTGGAGATAAAAAGTATGATGGGCGAAGAGTATAGTGATTTCCCACAAGTGATAGATTTTTATGGGTTTTGAACCCAATACAAGAAGATTTTCAAGGGTCTTGAACTCGAATTTTTTTTAAATGCACTTCCAATAGATTAGCTTTATTCCACATGAAAGAGGCGTCATTTTGCACTTTAAAATTTAAACCTGGATATCTTCAGAATACAAACTCGGATTTCCGATCCGAAAAATGTGCGATGAAGCTGGGGTCGGGGGCTACACAAGGAACTTATAATAGTTTAGAAATTTTCATCTTCTGATATAATTTTTTTTATTAATCCAAGAGCGGGAAAATATAGATGACCAAATTTTGGTCAACAAAAGGGTGTTGATATTCCACTATGTCATTTTGATTTAAAAAGCTCAAACATACTTTCAACACTATCACTAGGTCCATGGATCAAAATTTTGTAAGTGTGAGGGGTTTTGGAAAAACAACAAAAGGGGAAAATATAGATATATAAAGGGGTATAAGGGGTAATAATGATTATTGGTGGGATGAGTTAAAATTACAATGATAGGTGGTATATAAGATAGAGTAACAATCTTAAAATGCTATCTTTATGATAATTTCCCTTCATTTCTAATAAATTAGAAGGATTATAAATTGTTTATCTCAGGTTACCTCAGTTCTTTGGGGATGGTACTTACATACTGGAAGTGAAGAAGGCATCTGAGCTGCTATAGGCCTGTCCAATTGATGAGAGAAACAAAATACACATGTTGTTGGCTAAGTTTGTTGTTGCCTTCTCAATTGTTGACATTCCCCGCTTATTTAGAAAACATAAAAAGGTTGTTGCATTGTACTTTAAGCTTGACTACTAACTATATGCAACATTTATTGAAATTCATTGATATACTATCCTACCCTACTTGAAAATGAAAGTCGTTTCTTCGAGTATAGAAGTACTTCCAATGAAGCCATGTGCGTAGCAGATTTAGAAGCAGACTCATATCCAAGTATGAAAAATATACCTCAATGGTTTCTCGGGCATGAGAGGCCAGCTGCTCTCATGGAAATGATGCCAAGAAGTGTTGAAGGATGGAGGGATATTACAACCCGACGATGGTTTGAAACCAAGCTTAAATGTAATCTTTGTTTTCTTGGCTCTCTTTGATTGTCATTCCATGAAGTTATTTGGAAAGGTGGTCTTCACATTCCATAATGCACAGAGGGTCTGGTGATAAACATTCCAAGAAATCTTTGATATAAGGATCTAGTGTTTGCTCTCCATATGATTCGGTCCATGGCTCTTCTATCTGCTCACAAGGACTACAAGAAGAAACTTCTTGATCCTCCTCTTCTAAGATATGTTCATGGATCTCTGATTCCTCCACTGCTTCTTGAATGGAAGACTCATCCTCGATAACAACTCTGGAGTGTGGGAAAGGATTTTAGAAGATCCTTATAGGGTTATGTCCTCCTTTGCTAAACAAATGCTTGAGCATCTTTACATACTTTGGCCGGTCTACTAATCCCCGTCTCAGACATGGATTAGTGTATGGAGTTCTTACAGACCAAAAACAAGAGTTTTAAGAAAATAAATGAAATCTTCCACACCACACAAGACAAATTCCAAAGCAGAGCATATATTCAGATCACTCACACTACTGAGACCCTGTTGTCACCAAGTTGTCTGTTGACATGAGAAGTTTTCCCTTTCCATGCATCAATCCAAAAGAAGACACATTGATCCGGCACAACAAGGACTTGGAGAAATTCATCAAAGTGAATGCGGTGGGTTAGAACCCTTACAAAGTATATGAATCGAGGGCACCTTTGAGTCTTACTGTTTCTCCTCCTCCGAGTCTTAAATGCCAGTGCAACCAAATTATGCATAGAAACAAAAACTGAAAATGCTTCAATCCCTTTGCACATCCCCGACAACGATGCCAAAATGTGGGGAAATGTATATGTATAAATTTTGGACATTCAATCATCAACCCGGGGGCTCGTAAGCTTTGAGGTGTAGGCACATGAAATACAAAATCAAAGCCTATTGTAAATCGATGCCGCCAATTACTAGGAAATCCAAACCAAATAAAATCAACCAACTGCCACCATAGGACAACAACTTGTCACTAGACTGCAAGATCACTTAGATGTTGTTGGGCTCAGAACCA
>ML789211.1:146671-162894 GCA_009831015.1 Picea engelmannii | reverse complement strand
TTCTTTAGTGATCTACTAAGAAAGATCTTTAAATATTCGAAAGAAGCACACAATGATAAACAAGTTGATCTACGAAATCAAACTACACCACATAACTGTATTACTGGACAAGGGTTACTCAATTTTTTTCTTGGCATAAACCACAATCTTTCCCGAAGGTTCTTGTGATCACTTATCAAACAGATCAGTCCTTCATTGTCCAACAAATAATCAGTTTCTGTAGCAGACTTCAAATGCAAAACATAACCAACGATTGAAATGGAAAGAAAAACTGATCTAGCTGAATAAAAATAAATGAAAGCAACACAATGTATGCCAGCATGGGGGGCTTACATGCTTGGCACATGCTGTGGGAAAGATATACGATATTAGGTTGTGCTCAAAACTTCACTTGCAGGAACATATATGAGATTAATCTATTGTAGAAAATATCTTCAACAATGTACAATGTAATGCATCAACAATTCTCTATTCCTTCTTCAATTCTTCAATCTAGCTTTCCTTCCTCTCTATCCTGCTCATATATTTTATACAAAGAGGCAGGGGACAAATTAAAACCAATTCCTCTAAATCTAGACTGTCAATCATGGACAAATTTACAAAATATTGTCTTTGTGTGTTTTTGGTAGAACTTGGTTAAAGAACAACACAAGATCTGATTACATTTGATCCATTTACCACAAAACTATCTAAGAATGGGCTTGAGTTGGTTCCTTTGTTTGGGACGTAGTTTGCCAACGATTGCAACAAGAAAGAACCATTCTGAAGAGCCAAACGTATCTCCCAATCCACAATTTTTTTTTAGAAACCACTTGCAATCCAACTAAATGTGGATGTTCTGGACAAAACCCATGTCACAAATTTTCCAGATTCATCTTCATTTCTCAGGAAACCACACTTGAAGTTCATTACTTGGTTCTACCCGACACAAGTTGTAAATTATGAGTTGGAGACCTTTTTGTGCAACCTGGGCACGAACCAAAGTAGATAAACCATGTTGGGGTTTAGATGTTTAAAACCCATGTGACCATCTTCCACCTAGGTGTGCGCGTATATGCAAACATACAAACTTGGGTATTGGAATAGTTGGAGGTATGGGAACATAACTGTCAAAACCTTCATCAACAAGATTAAATCCAAATCCTCCCTAAATTATTAAAAATGAAGGAAATTATGACAATTAACAACATTAAGCTTGTGAGGCACATTAATGTCAAAAATATGAGTAAATATGGTATTGAGCATAGTAAATGGGTGCACGGATAAGGTAAAAGGAGACCAACTGAGGATGTAAAATATGTCAAATTGGCGAGCCAACATGTCATCCTATGCCATTAGACCCCATACCTTAGAAGCAACAAGTGAGAAATTAAAATTCCCACTATAGATATTAAAACCAATATTTAGATAATCCTAACCAAAATTATTTTTCCGAAAATAAAACTCTATCATAGTACGACCCATTTACGTTGAGAATATTAACCTCTTTCCCCAAATCCAAAGAAAAAAAAGTGATTCCTAGTCCTAAAGAAAAAGACCACAAGTTATAACAAATAAGATCTCATTTACGCCAGCCTGAAATTAGACCTCCATATCTATCCCAGGAATCAAAATAAACAAAGTCCCAATCCCCTAGAAATTTTCCGAAATCTTCTACAATTTTCTTGATTAAAATGTAGTCTCCATTATTGAAATTACATTAGGATTGTTTTCATAAATGACTCTTTTAAGGCCAATTTGTTGGATGCATTGATTGGACCCCTACAATTCAAGGTTAAGACAATTGTTTTACACTCTCCAAAGTGATGTTTGTGCTTGTAAGAGCCCCTTCAAGCGAAAGATACTTTTGAGTCAAAATTTCATTAAAGGCTTGCTTTTGTGCAAAAGACATGAATTATTTTTGACATCTATGTGCTCCTTTTAGTTCTTCATCCACTATAAATCCAAACCACCTTCAATTTCCCTTGAAAAATTAGTGTCTCGTTTTCTCCTATTCCTTAAATTGTATCTATTACAAGTTTCCATATTCTTCTTTTGGGAAAACTCAAGCAAGTCCAATTCTACACTAAGATCAAGAATTTTAATGGAGATAGATAGTTTTGGGGTTTTCCTCCTAAGATATTCAAGGTTCAAATTTATCAAGAGTTGGAATATGCTTCTCTTACCAACAAAAACCTTGTCATCAACCCTAGTCTTTAAAACCCCCCCATGATACATGTTGCATCCCATCTCTTGAATCAAAAGGAAGGAGGATTTTGTAGACTAGGAGATGGTTCCTTCAAAGAAAAAATATTACATGTATGCAATGCTTGATTTCCAGAGTCCCCCAATGAAGGTTGAGCTGATAGATGGAAAGGTGGAGAAGTATTTGCACGTTCCATGGTATTCAACTTGAGCTTTAGGGGTACTAGATCTCTAAGATCCGTCAAAGTAGAATGAGCGATAGGTGTAATAGAGAGAAAATTTCTTGTAAGTCCAATAGATCTTGATCTTAGAGTATAGTCCAAATAAACCAATTCAATCTTAATCTCCTCTCCACCTTGATGGATAGGGGTCATAGAAAAAGTAGGTCGAGGATCTCCATTATTTTCTTAAGGGGGTGGCTTGGTAGTCTTTATCTGAAAAATAGTACTTCCTATTGATTTAGGCTTCCATTAATGATTCGAGTGGGATAAATCATGATCCATATCCAAATGCCCATAAGTGTGGCATCACGAGCACCAAAAAGGAAGGCCTTCACAATCTAACTCCTCTTGCACCTGAAATTCACCTTTTTTCAATTAGATACAATTTTCTATATCTTCGTTTGAATCTAAATTGACAAGGATGCTCACTATGGACATCAACCCTAATGATTTGCAAGTCATATTTTCCTCAATAAAAGTACCAAGTACATTACCAATCTGGCATAAAATGTCCTCAAATAAAAGGGATGAGGTAGACTTGGAAGTCTAACCCAAGTTGGAACAACATCTATTTTCTCATTTTTAGCATTGAAGGAAGGGTTCCATTACTTGAGCATGGGTGTGTTCAATCAACACTTCCAAAAATAGATTAATACTCATTATGTGTTGATCATCTCCTAAAATATGAATGTTATGCAACCTCTAGCCAATACCAAAAGAGTCGAACTATACCTTATAAATTTAGGTTCCATATCAGTTGCAAGCCATTCTTTGATGTCCTTGTCACCCAACCGATGCCCTTGAAAGTCACCTACCAAATCCTTCTCAACCATATTTATCACTTCATTCAACTTCAACCCATTGCCAAGCACCGTGTTCATAGGTGATTAGTATTTTGTAATACACTTTCCATGCTTATTGTCCCTATCCATAGTATCTTGAATGCCCTGAGTTTATTATAGGAGACTGAGATATTGGGGAGGGCACTTGGCTAGTCATTAAAGAGTTTAAGGGGTATAAGTTATCCTCATTTGACACCTTTCTCGTTAACTCCAAGTTGAGAATTGAACCAATGAAAACTCACTTATCATTTAGATCTGACTTGGAATAGAGAGGCCAACTAAGTTTTTCACCTTGAAACTCAGATTGATGCATGGAAACAAGAACCCTCGACTCAAATGGTAAGCCCTTTGAGTCGAAACCACTCTGAAATCTCACTTACCATACAAATCCAACTTAGAATAGAGAGGCCACCTAATTTTTTCACCTTGAAACTCAGATTGGTGCATGGAAATAAGAATCCTTGACTCAAACACTTAGCCCTTCGAGCCAAAACCACTATCAAGACTTATGGAATATGGAGAAACACTCGGAGAGCCTTAACCTTTGCTGAAATAATTTTTTCCATCTCTAGAGGGAGGGGGAATGAACTTTCATGTGGTACTTACCTTTTAGATTAGGTTTCAATTCCTAGTACCACCACTTGGAAAAGGGACTCAATCCTCACCATTGATGTGAATATCTAATACATTGTTTATAGAACTGTATTAGAGTCTTCCAAGTGGGCCACCATCCGAGGAATCCTTGTGCCTTGCATGAAAATTTTGTTCAACCACTACTAAAATTTGTAAAATCTATTACGACAAAGGAGAAGTCCCCATGGGAGGCCCCTTGTAAGTAGACTCATATAATCCACTAGGACCAATGAAATGATCGGGAAAACACCATATTGACTTTCCATCATGTACAATAGCTCTGTACGATACTAAGGGTTTTGGTTTCCTCATAAATGCTAACAAGACTAAAGTTTTGGAATTAAAAGACAAGAAGTGGAGTTTTAATTGGACAAAGAAATTGTGTGGCGATTAAAATTCGAGCCCTGTAGCTTCAATCATTTCCACAAGTTTGAGGAAAAACATGAAATCGTATTTGGAAGATTGAAAATGAGGATGGATACATGGGAACTAGTTTCTATGATATGACAATAGTAGGGATTCAACATTTCCACAACATTTGTAAGGCAGAAAGAGGAGCATCCATTGCAGAAATTCTAAGAATCTCCTATTTCTTTCCTAGGTTTGTTGATTCTTAGGAAAATAAATATCTCATGGAGGAGGTTGGAAGGGATGAGCCAATATGAATTTTACAAAGTTTTCAAAAATACAAAAGCCAAGGTCTTGATGGGATTCCTGTAGAATTCTTTTTGGGTTGTGTAGATTTTATTGAAGAAGATCTTAGAAGGCTAATAGAGGAATCTTAGTCCACTATAAAGATGTTAGTAGCTTTTAATGCTACATTTATAGCCATCATTCCCAAATATAACAATCCTCACTCTTTTGATTAGTTCAGACGTATTTCTATATGTAAAAATATATATAAAATTATCACAATTTTTTTTTTCCAAAAGGATCAAGAGCATTTTTTATAACACTACATATGAGGAACAATTTGGTTTTTTGGAGGCTATATAGATCCATGAAGGAGTTGGTGTTTCCCCAAGAAGGTCTCATACTATAAAGGTAAAAGAATTGAAGGCTATGGTATTGCAGGTTGATCTATAAAATCGTATGACATAGTGGGTTAGCTTTATATGAGATTACTACTTATTCACCTTGGTTTTTGTGCACCTTTTGTGACATGGGTGATGAACTATATAACCTCATATTCCTTTTCAATATTAATCAATGGATCTACAAACCCTTTATTTAGGCTTAAGATAGGGCTTAGGTAGGGTTTCCCACTTTCTCCATATTTACTCCTCTTTGTGGCAGAGGCCTTAAGTAGAGCCTTAAAAGAGGTAGTCAGATCTAGAAGGTCGAAAGCTATAAAAATAAGAAGTACATGTACCTCGTCACACTTGCTTTTTGTTGATGATATTTTCATTTTTGCTGAAGTCATAGGAAGGGTGGCTACAAAAACAAATGAGATTTTATAACTTTTTTGTTTTGCTACAGGTATGCAAATAAATTTGGAGGAATATTATATTCCTTTTTAGGGATAATTGCTTAAGAACAAGAATACATCGATACCAATATATTTTGGCAATGCTATGCAACCTGTATGGGGAATGGGATGCATCTAAGTTCACATTATCCTTAATGCCCCTAATTTACCTATGTGCCGATAAAGGATCATGTTTCAATCAAGTCGATATCTTGTTAACATCCATCAAATATTCCATCAGAACAGTCAAGGAGACCGCCCCTGACAAGTTTCCCAACTTCTATATGTCCTTGTACCTATTGGATATGGTGTGTGTGTGTGTGTGTGTGTGTGTGTGATAAATACCTAAAGATGGGATGGGACTAGAAGCCAACCGACCCTCCCATACACATATATTGCAAAGTCCTTTGGGGGATCAAATATATGACTGAGTATCACATGATTTGTGATTACTTTTTTGCATCGCTTTACGAGTTCATCTTCGACTTTCCTGCTCCGTGTATGACTAATAAATCTTTAGCAATATTATGGAAGATTGGAGATTGGTATCTCATGGGGCATGGGACATACATAAGAGTATATAGATCTACTAAATCTCCTCATGTACTCCCTAGGTGTGTACCTGACATATTAGTGTTGCAGGAGAACAAATATCAAATTGTAATCCATGGTGTTAGGGAAACACTCTACCATGATAATAATTCCATCTAGCCCATGCTACCATTATGGGTTGGATCATACTCATTCGGGAGCATTAAACAAGCTCAAGTTGAAGTAGACATGTTATTATCATTCCACTTCGGGGAAGAAAGGTTTCAGAGACACGATATAAATAAAGTGGTTAAAGAATATTGCAACCAACACAAACACACTTGGGAATACACCTCAACTACATGGGAAGATGAAGAGGTTCATTGCGGTGCCTAGTCTTATAAAGAAGTTAATTCCAGGAGGCAGGGAAAACCTTTGGGCATAATCTCAGATGAAGAAAAAGCACGGGAAGAGGCCCATAAAAGAGATGAAGAAGAGACACCAACGAAAGTGGTAGCGACTACAACAACTACGGATTCTGGATCAACATAAGGAGAGGAGACAACAATAGACAAGAAAAGAAGAAAGAAAGAGAAAGTCCAGAAGAAGAAAGAGGATGTCCCAGAGAAGAAAAGAAAGACAGAAGAAGCCAAGGCCAAAGAGGAAGCTAATGCAACAACATAGGTAAAAGCGACAACTGAGAAAGAAACGACAACCGAGGTAGAAACTAGAGCAGTAGCTGAGAGGGCAGCCGCATAAATAAAAACAACAAAGAAGAGGATAGCATATGAAGCTACAACTAAGGTAACTAGAGAAGAGCAACGAAAAAGGGATGAAGAAGCGTTAAACAATGGTGCTTCTCCTACAGATACAAACATCCTGAAACATCCACAAAATTTCCTCTCACTGGTGGGCACCTTCAAGTTGGAACGATGGAGTTGGGACTTCACACACCTTATAAGCCCAATAAGATGTCGAATCTAAAAAAGTTCAAATTCGACAAAGCCACCGATGAAATTGTGCAACAACAGACTAGGAAATTCCTAGTTACTGGAGGCAACCCACTGTCAATCGTCACAGAGACTATAATAGCAGAAAATGTCAACAAATACATCCTCTCCATAACATCCACCGGCATTTCTTTCACTATGGAAACAAAATGAAACCTCAAGAATTTGTTCCGCCAAAATGAAGAAAAATATGCTAGGATCAGAGAGTTGGAGGAGCAACTTAGGCACACAAGGAATAATGAAGGAGGTCTAAGAGAATTCAAGGCATGTGTTGAAAAGGTAAGGACAAAGCTCAAGGAGACCACCACTGATATGTATGCCCATCTCCATGTATTCCAACAACTGACAACACACAGAATGGAGCAACAGAGTGTTGTTCAAACAAAAAATTTCCAGTTCGTTACCATCCAGGAAGGATTAAATGATATGCAACGATGGACCATAGAGAACCCATACACTTTGACCGAGCTGCCTCACTCTTAAGAAGGAGAAAGGAGAATTGATTATGTTTCCCTTAACTGCTGCCAACAAGATAGTGAAATGAAGGAAAATGAAACGAAGAGGCCTCTAGCCCTCTGTGCACAACTCCACAAGGCTACACAAGTTTTGAGCACAAGGGGCACATTCCTCCCATTGAAGAACTGAGGAAAACCAAGACATAGGATTTTTTTGAAGAAATCCAACACAATATGAATTAGATACAGGACATAGCTCAAACAACAATGAAGGTGAAATAGAAGTAATGGAGGAACACCTTGTCCGACCAGCCAAGATTCAGACCACGATTCAAGCGTTCATGGCTAATTAGATGAGGGATATGAAAACTCTCATAGAAAATTTAGCATCCCACACAACCACCCTCAAGGAACTTTTGTATCGCCAAGTCATATCGATCGAGGGACAATAGTGAGTCTCAACAACCTATGTTAGGGACAAAGACACATGAATAAGAAAAAATAGAAAAATTGAATTTGCTCCCAACTACCCTCTATTTTTTATTTTTTCCAACTGCCCTCAGTTTCGTCCCATTCTAACACCTGTCAACAACAATTGAGAAGGGGAAGTTGAAGGGACTTGTAACTGCTTCTTGCAAAATTCAAGAAGACACTTTCAACAATTACTTAAACTATTATAAGTAAAGGAAGAGGCCCATTTTGAAGGGGCTCTTCAAGCATTGTACATTCAAAAACTATTTTGAGAATTAATATTGAGAAGCCCTCAGGGCCAATTTTGTTAGAGAGAAGAACTCTTGTATATGGTTGCTTGTTGTAATCTAATTTCAAAAAACCGTGTGTTGTTTACATGTTCTTTCTTATAGATTGAAAACAAAATCATTACAACAAGCAAATCAAAATCATTGTTGCAACTTTGTTGATTCTTTCTTATGTTTGTACTGAGATGATGAGTTGCTTATGTATGTAACTTAATGTTTTAGACTAATCTAGTCATGTATCTACATGCATGTGTTGTCTAACCTTGTTGCTTTTTAATATCTTTATGGAAGAAGTTATTTGTAGGGTTCTGTTTCATTTAAATCTGCTCATTTGGTTACCGTAGATGATCCTAGCTAAGATAGGGTAGATTAGATTGTCTTTCTGCACTTAATTAGATTGCATTTGCATCCCCATCACATTCAAAACCATTCGATCACTCCTCGAACCTAGTAATGGAAGTCGAGCCAGAATCCAAATGGGTCTCCTAAACCAAACAATGCGTAGTCTAATTGGGACCGTGTACCAGGGAGTACCCCTTACCGTTGAAGAGAAATTCTATTGGCTCAACACCATATTAGGATAAAAGAGGAGGAGGATCATATGATATGGACACTTAACCATACAATGGTATATAATCCTGAAGTAGGCTACAAGGGTTTCAAGAACTTGATGAATGGTGATGGAAATAAGTTTGAAGGTTTAAATGTCCCTACAAAAATTGAATATTTATGTGGTTTCTCTTAAACAAATGTTATGACCCAAGGGGGCCATATATGGGTTAAAATGTATATGATATGACCCCAAACGGGGCATATATGGGATTAAATGTACATGAAATGGTAAACGTATATGTAATAATGTCGACGTGATAATAAAGTAGCCATATGTGCAATGTGTGAATAAGTATATATGGAGATCATGTAGTCATTATCGACGAGATGTGATTTGGGATGTATGAACGTATTGGGGTATTTGGAAGAGGTTCTCCTATTATTTGGGGATTTATTGTGTAACTAATCTCTATTGTCTATCTTAGAGTCGTGCTCCCAAAAAATTTGTTACCTGAAACTTCCTATAAAAAAATTGTAGTGAAAATTCCAAGGTGACCCATTTGAAGGAGCAAAACCCTAGGATCGTATGCTCTGGTACCAAGTGTTATGCACCAAAACCTTAAAATATCACAAGAAACCTAAATTACACGCCATGTACACCAATGTGAGCATGGAGCACAACTCCAAGATAGATAATAGAGATGAGTTGCACAATAACTCCTTAGATAACAGGAGAACCTCCTCCAAATACCCCTCTTCTTGTATTCCTTGAAATATTTCTTGATAATGAGGGTGTCGATACTATTTCACATTTATTGGTTTTCCTTCATTATGCACACCCATTTCATTTGTATTATTTTCATAGATAATGGAATCTTCTATTCTCTTTGCTCGGTCTTTGATTACTCCAGCCTTGGCGATAATACCATCATATTTGACATGTACATCCTCTAGATGGATTTCAACTTCTTCAAGTATCTTACAATGACCTTCTTGAATCTTGTCTTCTTTCTCCTTTTGAAGTTGCAATGTGACCCCATTTATCAAATTCTGACATCCTTCTTCAATTATGGATTGCATTTCTGATTTTACCTCATCAATATTTAGGGATTGCTCAAGCTTGTAAATTTCCTCTTCAAGTCTTTTGGTAGTCTCTTCATCCAAGATCCTTGTTTTTTTCTTGATTTCCAGAATGCTTCTTTTCTTCTTTCAATCTCTTGATCTCATCTAGTAGTTTTTTTTATTATGGTTTTCTAATCTACATATTTCTTCATATTTGTTTTTCAATTCTTCCCTTGATTCATCCTTTTCCCACAACCCTTTGCTACTCTTTCTCTGTTTTAATTTTTCAACCTCTTAAATGAATGCTTCATTAAGATCTTGTATCTTAGATATCTCACCACCCTTCTTCTTGATCTCTTCTTTTTCTTCTTTTAATTAATCTTGAATTTTATACATAGCCTCCATTTTTGTATCCCTAGTCCATTTATTTGAGAAGAGTTCTTAGAAAATTTCCCACCTGGGGTGGAATCTAGTATCTTCATCAAAGCTATCCCAACATTTAGGAGCTTCATCATGAAAATAAAGAAATGTCAGCCAAGGCTTCAAATGTTTTTTATTTATCATCCTCAACCATTCCATGGGACTTATTTCATCTTTATATTCATCTCCTCTAAATTTGGGTATTTCCATTGATTCTCAATTGAGGTCTAACCCAAACCCACAACTTACAACTTCAATATATTAACAATAATGATCTCAAATAATTATGATCCTTTTCTAGTATATTTTCCTATGTTTTATCTTTTCAACAACTTTTGAATCATATCAATCAAACATCACAATTAAAAGTTATGATAATTTTAAATTCACATACCTTGTAAAACCTTGATTTGGAGACTATCCTGATGGTTGACCTTTGTCCTGTTGTATATCTGAAATTTTGGCCCTTCTGAGTCTAAAATTTCGGCCTTTTTGAGTCTGAAATTTTGGCCTCTCTGAGTTTAAAATTTTGGTCCCTCTGAGTATGAAATTTTGGCCCTTATGAGTCTACAATTTTGGCCCTTTTGAGTATGAAATTTTGGCCTACAATACTTAGACATGTCTTCTTTACAATGCAATTGGTTTGACCGATATTTTATGTGCCAACTAAAATTTATGGTAACCTTCCCAAAGTTTGCTGACTCTTGGCCATTTCTAGAGAGAAAACTCGTATAAAATTCCACATGTCCAATATTTAAGATCGGCTTATGAAATTTTTACCTGAAATACTATGTCCCATCTTATTTCCAAAAGAACTAGTGGCACACGTGTTTGAGACTATTTTTAGGATTGGTAAAAAAACCTAGTTTCAATAATGTATATTTGAGAAATTACAATGATTGAGAATCTGAAATTTGTATCACACATACTTCGATATGTCTTCTGATTTATGCGAAATGATCTTTTAAACGACAATGGTTGATTTATTATGCATGTGTTAAATTACCATTTGAGAAATTAATGAAAGAGGAAGAAATAATGAGGAAACATAACAGCCATAAAGCAATATTTAGCTATGAACAAAAGCATGAAGAACAACAAACCATAAACACCAATGTGATAACAGAGTTCGGCAATCTCGCCTACGTCTCCGGGCCTTTATCTCAGTGGGTGAGGCTTTCTTATTTCTATTCGAAGCTTTAAATGTACATCATGAAAGTGCCAATGGATTACAACAATGAGCTGGTCGTGTTCTACCGGATCTCAAGAACCCATCAAAACTGACGACACCCAAATTGGATGAACGAAGCTCCCAGAAATGGCCCGCAAAGGTGTGCTCCTCAATAGCTTCCCTACATGACAATGGCTTTGGCTCAAGATTTCTGCAACATAAACATGCTCTGAACCTCCTCCTTGGCTTCAATAAGCCCTGGTTTATATAGATCTGAAGTTGGTAACCATCTCCCAACTTCCCTGCAAGATCTATCCTTAAAAAGGGCCCAATATCCTCCGATATAGGCCAAAAATCTCTAAAACTGTTGAATAAAATCATTTAAAATCATATTACAAAGTAAAAAACCCACTATTGCAATTACATAGGGAGAAAACCATTTTATGCGAGCTCCTGCTCATATTGGGTGCATCCATGTGGCTAGGCGCTAGCCGTTATGCGCTGGCCCCCTCCTATAATCTAACTCCTAGTTACTTGGTGTGGCCATATGGCCGAGGTCTACAAGCTCCATGCACCAAACATTAGTTAGAACCCTCGACTAAATAGCCCACGGTTAAGCCCCCTGGTCGGCGGGCTAGCCCGACTGACCGGGGCTAACCTCTTATCTCCCGCGCTTAATGATATACACTGGGTCTTATGCTGTCTCATCGGAACCGGGGGATAGCTCCAAAATAATGCGCCAACCGTTAAGGAACCGGGTCACATTGCAAAGAATGTATTCCATGCGCCAGGGGCTGGGGCCTAGCCCCAACCCGATCGCCAATTTAACCAACACTCAACTTTAAATATAAGTGGTAACACAATAGGTTAAGAACCAAAGTGAGGGCGGGCTGGCTAGCCCAACCCCGCCAAGTCATTCGCCCATGCTCGAGGTCACAGGTTCAAACCTCATAGAGTCCAACATTTTGCCAAAACCCAAACGAGCCAATAAATGGGTGCCACGTGGCATCCCATGACTGGGCCACATGGCAGCCCACCACTCGTCGGATAAATGACAAGTGTCAATCGCCCATTGGTCCAACTATCTACCCAGTTATCAACCCAATCACCTGACACTGTACCTGCCACGTAAGCCATATGGGTGTTCCATGTGTGACCCTTTCATTGGTGACACATGTCACTCCCTGATTGGTCCACCTATACCTGCCCAATCAACAACCTCTGTACCTTGTCACGTGAGTTGTACGATCAACGCCAACTGTACCCTGCCACGTCAGTTGTATGGTCGTACGACCTATACAGTCAGCTGCCACGTGGCACTGTATGAACTGTACAATCATCATTTTTTTGCTTGATTGGCCAAATGAACAGACCGCGATATCTTGAGCATGCGATGTTTGTTTGAGCCTGTTCAAGTTGCATTGGGTTCGTATCGACGAGGCCTATGCACACGTCCGTTTGGAAGCCATTCTGAGCACTTTGATTTTTAGGTCTTCCTAGACCCATTTTGGTCCCAAGATCCAATTTTGGATCACACCTCCCCACTAAAGACCTTTTGGTCCCCAAAAGGTTACTGACCAGTCATCAAGTGCGGGATAGCAAACCTAACTTGTTCTCTATCTTTAAACTCTGTCCTGTGCACCTGTCTCATCAAGATCAACTGTAAAACAATCATGATAACTGACAACATATTGTTAGCCATTTGTACCCTGTCACATCTTACTGAAGCCACTATCATCCATGTTGGAAAAAATACTAATGATAACATCAGAAATATGAGTGCAAATCAGGTAATATGTTTGTAATACTTGCACGACATTAGCTTATCTTGAAGCAAAGTGTGATTGATCTTCCATTCTACAATCATCTCATGTTCTTGCTTAAGATCAATCACTTGATTTGAAACAATTATAGGTGTGTTTCTTGCATGAGCCACCTTTATTAATTGTTCCATTGTTTGAAGAGATTTATTTGCCTTTAAATGATGAACATGAACCACATATTCTTAACCTGCTTTGGTTAAGTGCTATTGATTCTTTTCCCTGTAGAAGATTGCTTTACGACCATACAACTAAGGACTACCTAAGACCATTCCACATTCATTGAGTGGTACCACATCACATGTTACCTCGTCCACAAACTTAGATGAAATTGCAAATTTTAATGTGCATTGCTTTGTTATGTGCAATTGATGATTGTTGCTTATCCATTTAAGTGTGGAAGGTTTATGATGCATCCGAGTGTTTAATCGCAATTGTTTAACCAATTCCTCTGAAATCAAGTTAGATTGAGATCCACTATCTATTAGTATGTCGACCTTAGTATGCCTCATTATGACCCTTATGTGAAACAATTTACTTCTAGAATCAAATCCATCACCAATTTTACCTGTAAAACCAACAAATGAGACTTTAGATTCATCACCTGAATCTGATCCCAAGTCTGTTGGCCGTGTTGTTGCTACAACTGTTTGCCTCCCTTTCCTTTCTTTGAACCACTTTGGTCTCTTCTCAGGATGCAATTTCCAGCAATGGTCCTCATCATGCCCTTCTTTCTTGCAATGCTTGCAAGAGGGATTCTCTTCCTTTCTTGCCACTGAATTTGCATTTTTGCCATTCCACCTCTTTTGGTCCTCTTTCGTTGAAGACGATTCCCTTGATACACCAACCCTGTTTTCCCTGCTTCAATGTATGTTGCTTGAACATAAACCTCATCAAGATTAGTAGGTCCTAACATGAATACAATGTTTTGAATATGTGCAGGTAAACCTTCTATATACTTCATAAGAGTTTCTTGGGCATGTAAAGTAATATCTAACATCAATGCCATTTTACGAAAACCATCGGTGTATTCTTGCACTGTTTGTCCCTTTCTTAGTTTAAGAGCTTGCCATTCGATTAAAGCTTGCTCTTTATAAACCAAAGGATATAATTGATTTTTAAGTGTAGATATAAAACTTTGCCATGTTGGAAATACATTACCCACTTGTTGCGTGCCATTTTGCAACTTGCTTTGCCACCAGATGAGTGTTGTGCCTGCAAGTCTAAGCGATGCCAACTTCATCTGAGTTGCCTCATCCTTGATTTGTTGCACACTGCAATAAACCTCCATCTGTCTAACCCAATTATCAAGTTTCTCTACATTTACTTCACCATCATACATAGGTAAATCAAATTTCACATCAAGTTTTAGCAAAGGCATTTCTTGTTTATGTTTATGAACATGTTTTCTTGCGGTGCTTTTATAACTTGAACTTGAAGAGGAAGGAGAAGAAAGAGGTGAAGAAGGAGGTGAAGGAGGAATTTGAGGAGGATCATATCCTTCTTCACTTTTGATCTTTGAAGATTCACCCAGATTCGGTCTCTTCCATTCCAAGTAATATTCATACAAAACCTTCATCATCTCCGACATGGCGAAGATTTTTTTTTGAAACTCTTTCTCATCCTGAGAAAGTCCCTCTTTCAATGCAATCTTCTCACTGTGAGAAGTTCTCTTTCTCAATCCAATCAATGGATTCTCTTCAACAAGCTCGCCTTTACCATGATTCAACTTTTCCCTGGTAATCATGCAAACTCAAATACCAAACGTCAACTAGGTTTGATACCAGTTGTTCTGAAATGATCTTTTAAACGACAATGGTTGAGTTATTATGTATGCGTTAAATTACCATTTAGGAAATTAATGAAAGAGGAATAAATAATGAGGAAACATAACAAACATAAAGAAATATTTAGATATGAACATAAGCATGAAGAACAACAAACCATAAACACCAATGTGATAACGAAGTTCGACAATCTTACCTACGTCTTCGGGCCTTTGTCTCAATGGGTGAGGGTTTCTTATTTTTGTTCAAATATTTAAATGTACATCATGAAAGTGCCAATGGATTACAACAATGATCTGGTCGTGTTCTGCTAGATCTCAAGTACCCATCAAAACTGACGGCACCCAAATCAGATGAATGAAGCTCCCAGAAATGGCCCGCAAAGGTGTGCTCTTGAATAACTTCCCTGCATGACAATGGCTTTGGCTAAGGATTTATGTAGCATAAACCTGCTTTGAACCTCCTCCTTGGATTCAAGAATCCCTGGTTTATATAGATATTAAGTTGGTAACCATCTCCCAACTTCCCCCCAAGATATGGCCTCAAAAAGGGCTCAATATCCCCCAATATTGGCCAAAAATCTCTAAAAATGTTGAATAAAATCATTCAAAATCATATTACAAAGTCAAAAACCCACTATTTCAATTACATAGGGCCCAACCGCTTTTATGCGGGCTCCTTTTCATATTGGGCACATCCATGTGGCTAGGCACTAGCCGTTATGTGTTGGCCTCCTCCTAGTTACTTGGTGTGGCCATATGGCCGAGGTCTACAAGCTCCATGCGCCAAACATTAGTTGGAGCCCTCGACTAAATAGCCCACGGTTAAGCCCCTTGGTCGGCGAGCTAGTAGGACCGTCTGGGGATAACCTCTTATCTCCTGTGCTTAACGATATACACTGGGTCTTATGTTGTCTCATCGGAACCGGGGGCTAGCTCCAACATAACGCGCCAATCGTTAAGGAACCGGGTCACATTGTAAAGGATGTATGCCATGCATCGAGGGCTAGGGCCTAGCCCCAGCCCGATGCTCTACCAATTTAACCAACACTCAACTTTAAATATAAGTGGTAACATAATAGGTTAAGAACCAAAGCGAGGGCGGGCGAGTTGGCTATCCCGGCGCTGCCAAGTCATCCGTCCACGCCCGAGGTTGCGGGTTCAAACATCATAGAGTCCAACATTTTTCCAAAAACCAAATGAGCCAATAAATGGGTGCCACCTGGCAGTCCATGACTAGGCCACGTGGCACCTCACCACTCGTCCGACAAATGCTAAGTGTCAATCGCCCATTGGTCCAACTGTCTGCC
>ML789211.1:86599-146411 GCA_009831015.1 Picea engelmannii | reverse complement strand
AAAAACCCTTAATTCCACATGCTATATCTCATAAGGTAGAGCGATCCAAATCCTGAATTTTTTTCGATAAGTACGTTGCTGTGTTTCCTTAGGCTCCTTAACATTTCAATTCTAAAACTTCACTAAAAAAGGTTATAGCGAAAAATCCGAGATGACTTGTTTGACACTAATTTTAGGACTAGTAAAATCCCTAACTTCAACAGGCTATAACTCCAAAATTATAGCAAACCAAAACTTAGATTTTTTGTCCAAGGTCTTCTTCTATCTCACCTCCTCCAAATATCCCATTACATTCATACATCCCATATCAGATCTCCTCAACAATGACTACATGATCTCTATATATATTTATTCACACATTGCACACATGTCCCTTTATTATTAGGCCAACCACTATTACATATACATTTACCACTTCATCTACATTTAACCCCATATGCTCCCCCACCCATGGTTAGGGAGCACTGATGCTCCCCCTGACATGTTAAGGGGGCGACAATGGTGCTTTGTCTCTCACTAAGGGGGGGTGCCACTTTGGTTAGAGGAAAATATGGGATCTTCCATCTTTTCCTAAGTGTCAGCTCTTAAAGGTTGAGGTTGTTTTGGTCGACTCCTATACTATGGCTCTATCTTAGGATCAAATCCCAACTTAAGGAGCCATATCCTCAACCATTTCCCTCATTATATCACGGTGGTTAAGCCTCTCAAAACCTATATATTGAAGGTAATTCCAAGGGGAAGGGGAAAATAATTCAGATGTCAAACCTTTGATCCTGGGAGAAGCATCAACATTTTAATTTTAGGGTTTTCATGCAAGGGTTGGACGAGGGGAGATTGAAGAATTTACTGCATCATCAAGCATGCTTTGTAAGTGCCTTCTTTTGGCTTCCCAATTAATATAAACTTGGCCTATGCCCTTCAAGTTCATGTATTCTATATCTACATTTGCTTGTGTATTGTCATTTCAGTCTTCATAGATAGATCTTCTTTGTCTAATCATATAGAGTAGGAGGAAGAGTTCCTTTGCTAATCTTTGCAGGACTTCATTTGTGTTTAGGAGCTTGGAGATCAAGTGCAGGGATTGGAGCAACGAGGACAAACATCACAATAAGGTATGCCACATTCTTTTTCTCTCTTGCTTGATTGGTTGGATTAGATTTAAAGGGAAAGTAGCAACCACTTGCTCTGTTCTGTCTTTGGACCAAAGAAGGGGTCTTGGTCCAAAGGGGATCTTAGCATGTCTACAGGGTAAGATTTCTCACAACAGAAAAATGGCGACTCCATTGGGGAATGGGATTTGACTAGTCTTTCCTTTGTTTCATCTTGAATCCTTGCTTGAGATTGGATCTTTTTTGTTTGATGCTTGATTCTAAGTGATTTCCCCTTCTCCCTTCTTGATTGAAGATCTTACAGAGTCATTGACTGAGTCTTTGTTGAGTTTTAGCTTGTGCAATCCATTTTCAAGATTTTTCAGGATCAACACTCCCCTGCAGTTCATACCAGGGCGCCATTATCCTGACTAACACTCCCCCTAAGCCTCCTAGGGGGCACCATAGCACCATGTTCCTTTGGTAACAGGGGCACCAATATGCTCTTTTAGGTGTTTTTGTGAAATTCTTCCTTGCTTTTCTCAGTATGCTTTTAAGAGGATTTTATCCCAAAGTCTCCTAGTCTGTCTTTGACTTTGTTTGATTAATAATTCGACACTTATCACTCATTTATTTTCCTTCTTTGAGTTTGTAAATATCCCCTAGTTATGGTCCTCTTAGGTTAACAATATCCCTTGGTTTATCCTACCTTTTAGTTCTTTGATCTTCGTCTTGCAAAGATTTCAAACTACTTGATTGTTTAGGAGTTTTCATCAACTAGAATTTGCAAAGGTTGTTTGGTATTGAGCCCTTTTTGTCTTCATTGAAACATCTCATTTTCTGATGATTAGGATTCTCTTGTTCACCACAACCTAGTCTTGAATGTTGTTTCTTGCTACTCATTTTTTGAGGATTTTCATGAGTGCTTGTCTTCTTTCTCTTTTGAATCTTTGAGTCCTTGATTGAACGAGTTATCTCACACTTTGTGAGTGATCTTTGTTTGATTTCTTTTTTTCCTCATACTTCTTCGTGTCAAACATAAATGTTTTTCATTTCACTCGAAATTTAAGAAGCAAAAAAGTTTGCATATCTCACTGCATACATAATCTAACTAAGAAAAGTTTTGCATTTTTTAGGAAGTTTGTTTTGGTACACATTTGGAAAAGAGATAGTTTTGCATTTGCATTTCGGTTTTCAGAAACATTTGCTTGGTATTTTGGCATTATCTTGATCCCATAAATTGAAAGTTTCATAGTTTTGAGTTCTTGACTGTGTTAAGAAGAATATAACTTTTCTCCTTCCCATACATAGAATTCATCGAAAAGAACGAATTGCATCTCATTATTTTGCATTCTATTGGAGTCGAGTCTCTCACATCATCAATTTCATATCCGTGAACCTTTTGAGTAAAAGACATTAAAATCAACCATGCGCTAATAAAATTAGCTAGAACATTTTGTGTTTTAGCACTCCAACAATAGCACAAGATTAGGGTCTTTGGACTAGGAAAGGTGAGTAAATAATTCATGACTACTAAACAGACTGTAGAAGCACTAAAGAGTGAACAAATCCAACTTTCGTATAAGCATAGCCAGGAACCCCCTCTCACACAGGGGCTAAACATGAGGTCGTGTGAGGAAGAGCAGTGGAGATTACCCCTCCAAAGCTTGACCAATCCTTGTGGAAAAAAAATGTATATTAGGGGTTCTTCCCGAACTGTCACTGACTTAGTTGGTCTTGGTACTTCATGAACTCCAAATCCATTCGGGGTTCTATGGAGTCTAATGGTCGACTTGAACTCAGTCCTCTGGAAGAATTTCGGACTTTGATATCCTTCCCATATGTTCGGTCCTGACTATTAATTGTACCCACTTGGAGGCCGATTGTGAGTTGGTAACCTTAGTGGCCTTTCCTAGGTATCTAAATAGGTGAATGTGGGGGGATTCCCATGATACCCGAGGCATACGTCGTATCATACTTTTAGTACCCTTGGAGGGTGATCCTGTGAAAGTGAGGGTTACCCTGACCAAGAAGGGTTGTTACATGGAGGTCGGGGTAATTGATTCTCATTTCTTCGTTGGCCGCTTGACATCCTGTCTTTGGAAGATCCTTCAATCTGTTGTTGCTTGGTTGTTTTCTTTTAGTTTTCTTAGGAGTGTGTTTCTTTGAATTTCATAGTCGGTCTTAGGATCGAAGATCTCACAATATACAAAGGAATGATCAAAGATCAAACTTCTGAGACCGAGAATGTAGCTCCTGGAAGTGGCCAACTCATAGAAGAACCGATCACAACCTTCATAGAAAGCCTTGCATCTTGCACAAATCCTCTTTTTACTGATCCACTTGGCCTACCAGTCACCCATCCACCATGCACAAGATATTTTGAGGACTATTCTTCTTACAATTTAACACTCGGTTCAATCACTACACAATCTTTTGGTGTGAAATCCTGTAGTTGATATTGTTGGTGCTTCTTCTTTACATGGAATATTGATGACCCAGGTAACCTCAACTCAACCATTTATGAATACATCACCCTTTGCACATGGGTCTAGAATATTCTTGCTTCACTATTTCCACACGTGCACAAACCAAATGCTTTACTTGTACGTTCCCTCAGTCAGATGGTTGACAATAAAGTCATTCACACAACCATGGTTACACAAGATACTCAACATCCATCTCAACCATCGCAGATGAGTACACCCTACATTGGAGGCCAACCTTTAGTTGGGGGGAAACCTTCAGCTGCAGGGCAACTTTTTACTAGGAGGCAACCTACATGGTTGCAACATCAACAGGCCCGGGGGAAATCCTCTCCTACAAGTTCTTCTATCCACATGCTAAACGTAAACTTCCTTTCTTGGCTACGTTAGATTTGACGGATTTGTCATGTTTGACAAACGATCCCATTCATCACACCTCGTTTTGGCCCACCATCCCTGCCAAATTCTCGCTCAACATCCCAAAATTCGACAGAAAACTTGGGGAAGATCCTAACAATCATGTTATGACTTTCCATTTATGGTGTTCTTCCAACTCTTTGATGGAATATTCCATTCATTTGAGACCTTTTTAGAGAACACTTATAGTTGCAGTAGCAAAATGGTATATTGAGTTGCGGCGTAAATCCTTTGTCGAATTTAACTCTTTTTCCATGGATTTCCTGATGCATTTCTGGTTGCCTATACGGTATGAGACCGGTACAAATATTTTGAACTCACTCTGAAAATCCTCTTCCACCCACATATCTGATCATATTCATGAGTGGAGATGACAGAGACAGTTGATTAAAGCTCCAATTTTGGACCAACTCCTCGTGGATTGGTTTAAATAGTCGCTCTTGCCTCCCATTTCCTGTGATGTCGCTGTGGGAAACATTGTTACTGAGGAGCTAACTATTAGTCGTGATTAATATTTGGACTTGGTATATTCCTATTTTGACACACTTTATGATCTGATCCCTAATGTTCCTCACTCGTCGAATGATTGGACAAGACCCGCTCGATAACTAGGTTCTATTTCAAACACCACAAGTACTTCCGCTCTTACTCAAACCTCCGAGGTGAATGTGGTCCAATCCATTTCATCTCAACAACCTCCTAGGTAAGAAGAAAAACAATGGTAAATCCAAGAAATCTTCTAACCAACAAGATACTACAAAGACTGTTGATACTCAACCGAATAGGAAGGCTAAGTTTCCTTGCATGATTTGTGAGGAAGAGCACTACACAAAAGACTTCCCTCATCGTGAGGAAGTCTCTAAATTTGTGAAGGGTACCTCCTAACCGGTTCAACAACATCTGGTTTCCCAAAATCCTATCCCTCCGCAAGGGGGCAATGCAGGTCATTTCCACTATGGGGATGCTTCCACAAATGCTTATGAGTTGTACATGTTTAAGGCGGTTAATGAAACGAATTGAGAAAATACTTATGACAATCCTCCAGATGATCAGGCTAATGGAAAGGCTTTCAATCATTCCTCCACATCTACTCCTCCTCCATATTCCACTCCTCTTTAGATTGAAAATCCAATTTCTGATGAAGTGTTACGTTCGCCCAAGAGAGCCATTCAAAAAGTGACATTTAATCCAAGTGCCCGCACTGCCCAAAACTATAATATTGTTGAAGATTTAGTGCAAGCACCTTGTGCTATGTCTGCCCTCGAAGTTCTGTAGAACTATCCAAGTCAACATAGAACCCTGTTGTCATCCATTGGAGCCATGGATCCAGAAGAGTCAAATATGATTACATTTAATTTGGACTATTTTAAGGAGAGGCTCTCATACCACCTAGCATTCCAAATTCAAATTTCGGTTGGTGGGAAGAAAATACGTCGCACTATTTTGGATGAGGGAGCCTCCACCCGTGTCATGTCTTTTCCTTGTTGGAGAGCCCTTGGTTCTCCTAAACTTACCCTGTCTCGTACCACCTTAAAAGTGTTTGATGGACATGGTTTCCAACCTCACAGACTCTTGCAATCTTTCACTATGACATTGAAGGGTAAAACCGTCTCGGCTGATATCGAAGTGGTTGACGTGCCCCTAGATTACAATTTGTTACATCATCGTATATGGTTCTGTGCGATGATTGCCATCACATCTTCAGTGTTTCGTATTTTACAATTTCCCCATGAAGGAAAAGTTGTCACTGTTGATCAACTTCACTATATAACTCTGGATCTCCACAATGTTGCAATGAATAATGTCCCTTTTCTAGAACAATCTAGTCTTGAGAGTGTAGGAGTAGGTCTTCTTAAGGATTCCTCACTCATGGGGGTTTTTCCTTCGCCTGCTCCTTCCACTCCACATGTTTCCACGTTCATTATGATTTCGTCTCAGGTGCGACAATCCCTAGAATTACTTGATCCTTTGGTAGTACCTGGTCTTAATGAGCATAGTTCTATTCCTGTGTCAAGCTTGTTATCGCACAATATATACTTACCAAAAACCTAAAGGCAAGTAGGCCTAGATTGACATAACATAGAGGTAACCCTATCACTGTCACCCCAATAGGATACCTCTTTCTCTTTAGGAGGAGGAAAATCTCACTCCAAGGGAGACGTCCCAGGACCTAGTTGGTTGATGAAGGGAAAAAGATACGATGAAAACCCACCCCTCTCTCTAGGTCACTCAGTAGAAGAAGTCACTTTGGTGAAATTTAAAAGGACAAGGGGAAATGAGAATGGGTTTGTCCTTGCCTTTTACCAATGAAACATCAAACATTAGTAGCAACAGTTGTAATCTATGACTTCTTAAACAAATTACGTGTTGCTTGAATAAATTACTATACAATGAAAGCGAGGTTACAGTAACATCAATGTATCTTGAAAGGTGCAAGTTATGATGATAACAAAGAGTTACAATCACCTTGCAAACTTGATAACGATTTGTCACTCACACTTTTCTAGATAAATACAAGTCAATGAATGACTTAATTTGCCGTCCAAACATTTATAACAACATTAATTAACGATGATGACAAAAATGGAAACCACTTCAGAAAAGAATTATAATAAAGAAATAAGGCATTACTTCAATACCCAATTATTATGGTTTTCTTAGTACAAGTGCCCAATGATTTTATGGATGGATTTAGGGCTGTTAAGGGCTATAACAAAGGCAATAACAACAACTATGAGAGTGGTAAAACCTTCAAAATTTGTACTCTAAAAATGCAATTTAAACATACACTTTAACACTTATTGATAGTACCTTGCCTTATACAGATTCTGGGATGACTTAGATGGTTAATAGGCTAATACAAGATGCAAAATGATAGTTGTAGCAATGATTATGACATAAGAAAATTAGTTATTAGTATTTCTACACTAGGTTAGCTAATTAGTAGAGTATAAAGTGAAAGAGTTTGAGTATGAAGTGAAGGAGTTTGAGTTGAGTCTTGTCAAGAAGTAAGAGAGGAGGACTAGTGCCTTCAAGGGTGATGGAGTCAAGGTGGACGACTTCTTCTAAGGCTGCAAATCAATTTATGATGATGCACAAAAGTCTAAGAGGGGAACATGCATAGGAGAAGTAGTAACCTAAGTCCCCCTATGCTTTGACCTCAAGAGACAAGATGTTAGGGTGTAGGCAATTCTAGGCCCTAACGCCTTTCTCTCCTTAGCCTTCTTATGGAGTAATACATATGCAACAATAACTAAGTCCAAATCCTTAAGTTTCTTACTTCAAGCATTAATTACACCATGCAATTTCATAATCTTGTATGAGCAAATAAAACTATACAACAAACCATCAATAGATGACAAAAATGCAGATTTTACTTACTTGCACCAAGAATAATCTTGAGAATACCATGCAAGATCACCACAAAACTTCCAAGATTGATCCAAGTTGCAAAAAATAGCCTCAAACAAGAATGGCGCCTCACAATTTCAGCCAATAACTCTTACTAGGGTACAAATTTCACACCTCTTGTTTCAAATGAAAATTTGTTTTTAAAATGAATGTCACTTTTTGCTTATTTATACAAAATTTAACCTAAAATTCATTTCACTTCATAATTACTGGGGCGATCGGGCCAATTTTTTACACAAATTAAATATGGACAAAATACAATTAATTTGCATCTAATAATCACTCTAGGGGCGAAGTCATGCCCCTCTAGGGTGACGTTGAGCCCCAAGTATGGAACACTGGGCAGGGAAGGTGAAACATTGGGCATCCAAAGTCCTGAAGCCATGCTCATATGTGCCAATGCCTCATAAATGTCGTCCAAGATGACAAGATTAATTTTGGATGACATCTAGGGTATCCATCATGATGTCTAGGGCCCTAAAGGGCTAACATCCATGTGGGAGGAGAAAGATCCCTTGGGTCCAGGTTTTCCAAGGTGCCTCCAAAGGTAATGTCCTTCTTTCTACCGATGCAAGTTTTCAATCTCGGTCATGCCCCTTGGCTGGTTTCTCAGAATCCATCAGTGGGCTTTGAGCCCTATGAAGGTCCGATATAATCATTCCCTCATGTGCACTTGTCCACCGAGCAAGGTGTTGACGTTGAAAAGTGCAACGTTGGGTACCTTGCTCACAAAGTATTGCCAAGCCTTATTATTTTAACTATACTAATAATATACTAGTAGGTGGGACCCCTTGTTCGACTAATGAAACTATGTTGGAAGAGAGACATCTATATTTTGCTTACTTATATGTTGATTCAAAACATGGATAAAGTGATTGTGACCGAATTTTCTGAGCGAGATGGTTGAAACAATGGAAAAAGTGGCTTTGTTTATCTCTTGCGAAATGTGTTATGCTATTTTGGGTGAAGGAATAATGCTATAGTTTGGATTTGTTTTATATAGATTATAAGATTATGGATAGCCACCCATCCTTGTTACATTGTGGTGCATATGGTTTAAATTGAAATGAGAATGACATTCCTAAGCATCTAAGTCATATGTTAATGGTGCACTTGTTGGTGGAAATTTAAGAAATGGGTCGTATGCAAACTATGGATTATTAGGTTTTATTGTAAATTGAATATGGCAATGGGCTATGAGCTAGACAATGCATATGGATCGTAATAGCTTTGATGAAGGTCCAAGAGAGAAGTGACATGTAGTAAATGCACGTCACTCTTACTCTCCCAGAGCCTGCCACTCAAGAAATTCGCATTGTGCACTGGTAGTTGTTGCTGCTCCTCTTTGCTCGGTCGTGAAAGAGGTATACTTCATGGTTTTCTTCCTCCTCGTGCTATCTTGATAGGTATGTGTCCCTCTTAGTTCTCCATCCATGAATTTCACTTTTCTATTAAATCAAGTGTTGGTTCTGGTTGCGCGCGGTCTGTGTATTTCTCAAGATGTCATGGTTTTGGACTGTGTGTTTATAATTGCAAAATATGGTTCTTGTGATGACTTTTTCTGAGACTACTTGATGTTAAAAATATGGAAATGGGCACGGTGTCTCTATTGTGTGTTACTGTCCATGTTTTGATGAAGAAGAGGTTGCGGGTTGAGCTTACTTTGCTTAGGGTTTTCTATGTTTTTTCTCTTGGCCGAATGAACCCCTCTGCTTTACCTCTGTGTTCTGGAAATATTTTACCTATGCATTGGAATCCTGGTCTCTGTGGCTAACATATACGCCCCATAACCTTGACCTGGTCATTATTGAGATAATGCACCTATGGAGTGAACTTGTCATGTTGTGTATCTTCCAACCCTCATTTCTTTTCGACCATTGTCTCTGCAATTTACTCTATTGACAAATGTCGAACTCTATGCATTTTGTTTCATGCATTGCTTACCCCATCTTGACTCAATGAGGGCACTATCCTAGCTCACTTTCCCTGGCATGGGCTTAATATTTTTGTTTCTTGGAAATGGTGGAAGGAATGTAAGGCACACCTGTTCATTGGAAACTACAGACTGTGGAAGCTTATTCTTGCATTTTCTTGGTCAAAATGATATATTTCTCACGGTGTATGAAATATATGACGTGCAAATTGAAATAATACAGACAAATGAAATGCATTGGGGTTTAAGATGGATGGAAAATTTGATGAAATAATTATTATGAATTTTTTTGGGACGTTGTGCGTGACCCTGTGGGTTTTAAGGGACTCTTGCTAGGGTTAGTGTTATGAATCATAATTCGTCTACTTCGGTGTTATGGTTGTATTCCTGTAGCAAATTTATGGTTGTTAGTTGATGCTATTATATGATAACAATATTATGGTCACTGTATAAATTTCGGGCATGTTAAGAGATTTGCTGTGTAATGAAGTCTGGTGGCCAGTGAGCATTTGTTGCATCGGTGTGGAGTTATTGTTGTGAAAATGGAATATTGTTTTAAAGCTTCAGAGTTTGGGAGAAATAATACTTGGATTGTATCAGAGGTAGCATGCTAAAATTGTCACTTGAACAATATCCGTGATTTTTCCCCCCGTGATTCTATCACCTTTACGCTAATTACACTCCCTGCATTTCCCAATTTCATTTAAATTCATCCATGTTCTGTGATAACTGTTTAAAATATGGGTTTGTGTGAAATAAAAGAGATTTGAGACAACATGGGTTGAGGACTCTTATCTTGGATGTTTTAAATGCACAATCAGTTGTTTATTAATTGTTGGACAATATATGTGATTGTCCCTAGCATAATATCATTTTTCGCTAATTATAAAGCCTTTCATATTTCCTATGAACCTTATCATTCCTTGTTCACAATTAATAAACGATGTGTTATGGATGGATTTGCATGTATCTCGTGGTAATTTCAGAGCAAAATTTTGATTTATGAAAGAAAAGTTCATGTATGGTTTATGAAGGAGTTTCGTTACAGACATATCATTGTTATAGGATGAGCTTTTCAGTAGGGGCAACCATGGTCGAAATAACAGAGGAAGGGGAAATTGGAACGAAGGCCAACAAAGGCCTAGGTTCTCTATCCATTTTGACGTCAATCTGCAAGAATTAAACCAACGGTTTCAAGCAGGGTTTTTCAATTAGATCGGCCAAGGAATACTGCACCCTTGACTGGAAAGACCCCCCTTCCAACAACCTCTTAATTTCCCTGAAATCTCGATTCCCCCCATGTATCCATGCAGCCCAAGTCTCCACTTGAAATGTGATTAGTGCCATACATCCCAAGGGATCTAACCAACCAGGGACTATTTCAAAAAAGTCCAAGGAAGACAGCAACGAGAAAAGAAAATATGCAACCCAAAATAGAAATTATGGTTTATAAGTGCTATTTTTTTCATTATGAGTACAGTTTTTATGGTTTACAACATTTTTGGACAACATATATTATTTTTGGATATTATGTGGATAATGTGGATACACATATTTTTGTGGAGATATGAAATAAATTATGGCTGATATTTAAATATGCAGTTAAAATTACATGGGAGTTACAAGGGTGTCCTATGGCTTATTAGTATAGTGCTTTATATTTGACGATTAAAAGGAAGAATTGATGGAAGTCACAAGGGGTCCCACCTACTTTAGTTATTATTAATTGAGACCCTAAATTATATATCATTATTATTTATTTCTCCTAAACTAATTTGTTAAGTTAATTTGAATTAACTAACAAAAGTAGTTGAACTTCTTCAATTGATAGAGAAAAGAATAAAATCCCAATTGAATGAAGAGACAAAGGGGAAAGATAGAAGGAGAACCACAGTACTGAGGTTTTCTCTCTAATTATTTGAGATAGTGCAGTTTTCTTTCAATTCTGTAATATTTGAAGATCTAATCTTCTTGATGACAGCAGGGTCTTATTGAAGGTAACAAGATTAAAAGTTGAATCATATCTATCAACAGCTTGTCTTAAAGGTGTTTGACTTGTTCTTGATAGTCTGTGTACTCTTGTTTGATTATGAATTAAGTTTCATGTCTGATGAAGAATCTTGTGCAGAATCAAGTGGCAACACGTTGTGGCAAGCTGATTCAGGTCATTAGGTTTCAGTTCCAGCTCAATGTCAGAGTCTTTTTGTATGGTGCCCATCGGAGATCTCTAAATTTGATTTTGGTCCCTACCCTCGTAGGGGTTTGTAAAGGAGAAATATATTTTTTGATCTTAGAATTGAATAAAATTGATTATTGTTCCATCACATATTGGTGTTTATTGACTTGGTTCTTTATTTGCATTTCTGTCTCCATGTCTATTTCAATTGTAAATTCTTTAGAAGTATATTTAATTTGAATTTCAGTTTGTTTGTATTGTTTCAAACTTTAAAAATCAGCCTCGATCCTCTGTAATTAATACTTTTGGATTGGGTGAATGTTTTGAGGCTATAAACCCCAGGTAACATTCCCAACTATCTTGTTCTATCCAAACAAGATTTAAAAATGACTGAGTAAGGTCACTCATACCTTTTCCTCAACACAAGGTCCTACAACAACAACAAGTATGCCCTCCAGGGGTTCATAAGTCACAGGGATCATTGCATGTAAATCACATCCAATAATTAAATTACCCAAACATGTGCATCAAAACCCCCTTAACCCAAAGAAATTCTCAAAGACGTTATGCAATTTGACAAGTGAGGTTTGGAGAAGGTCCCAGGGTGTCCTATTGGGCTAACCTCTCTCAAGTTTGGAGTGTTTCCTAGGTGGGATCTAGTCCAAGTCATGTAAGTGTATGAGGTGGCATAGGGTAAATATTTGTGCATGGGGTTCATGTGATAACAGAGAGATGCAAAGTCTTACTTGTGGGTGCCTTTGTAGAGGGCGAGTTGCACCTTGTCATCAATGCAATTTTTTCCTAGCCCATTCATTGCCTTTTACTCTTAGCTTATTTCTTTTGATATTTTTCTCTCGTGCTTCAAATAAATAGTTGAGGGCCACTGTCCTGGCATGATGACCAGAGGTAACAATGTTATCCACAAAAAAATCACAGAAATGAGAAGGTTGGCTCGTGATGAGACCCCCTTTTTCTTGGCCATGCCACCAAGAGCCACTACCTTGGCTTGGTGACCAGATAGGTGGTAGTGTCATACCACTACATTCCCATGGTCATAATAGGCCAACTTGTGATGAGACCTCCTATCCATTAACTAGTACCTTGAGTTTTTATGTTATCTTGTGGGTCCCCTTTTATTTCTGAGAATATTTTCACTACTTTCTTGGGGATCCCTAGGCAAAGCATCTCAAAGGTTTCAACATTGGCTTTTAACTCTTTCTAACTACTTTTACCCTATGGGCCTTTATTCCCTTCTTCCAACGAGACAACCCTTCCTAGTGTAGCCAATCCTAATGCCCAAACAAGGATAGGGGAGATGAAGGGAATAAATATGGAAAGTGTCAAGTATGGAGGGAACAAACGATGACTTTTCACAGATCCACCCAGTAGCAACCCATCCTAAAGGGAAATAAACTTACTAGGGCACCATGTCACCTTTACAGGTATGAATGAGGCAAAGAGCATAATTTCCAAGCAAACGTCATGAAATTGAAGAAGCATTCAATACAACATATTGAAGTGCTTCAAAAATCAAAGTGATACATACCATGATACCTAGACTCATTACCTCATGGAGCAAGACTCACCGCTACTTTAGGACCAAGCTGGTGTAGTGGATACTACTGCTGGTGATAAGTGGATTGCACTGAAGAAAATAGGGGACCTCTGGGGCCATGCTCAAGTCGTCCGGCTCTCGATACTCCATGTTTAGGACCTCTGGGCCTCGAGACATGATCTTCTTAGTTATCCCTAGGCTAGGGGATAACATCTGGCTCCAACTCGAGAACATGTGCTCACCATAGAGCGCATGAGAACCTGATAAGCTTTGGTATGACATGTGCCTGCTAAATCTCAACAAAGGATATCAATAATCCCTAGGGTGGTGATATCACACCTCGTCCATATATGATAAAATAAACAAATAAGAGAATCTCTAGTCTATCATATGATTATGAGCATACATATATACATAATGAATCAATACAATATGAAAAATGCAACTACAACTATGCTAACATGATATGCAAATGGTATATACAATGGATGCAAATGCCTATCTACCTCTACTTGCTTGTTGGTTGAATGCTAGGTGTAGTCATATAACCAGTGAAACCATCCTAGCAATACCTCATAATACATGCCTCTGTGCTTCATCGTAAATCAAAACAATGACAAGTCGAGCAAAAAAATAACATGAGTTAGAGCATGCATCATATCATGGAAAGTCGTAAAGTCTAGCTCATGGCGGTGGGAGTGAGGGACAAAATTATGCGAAGTTACACTTCTAGGAAAGTGCTCAATCCATCTCAGAAAGGGATCGTGAAAAAGCAAAGGCTGAAAAGATTGACTCAAAGAGTCTAAAGATTGGCTACCTTGGACGTCATCACATGCTGAGGTCTGGGAAGGGGCTAGCAAGAACCTAGAGGATGATTGGATTTTTTTTAAGGGAAAGCTGAAAGACTGAGATAACAAAGTTCTTCTTAAGGTATTCAAGCTACCCTTGAATTCTAAAAGAAGGCTCTACCCTAGAGAAAACTTGGGACAAGGGACATGTTTCCCAACTACATCCTTGGTGACATAACGAGGTAAAGTAATCAAAGGGAGCTGGAAAACCTTGTCACAACTATCTTGCTTTAGGAAAGAAACATCCTTACCCTTATCAAGATATGAGCACAACGATGGTTGCTAATCTTCTTCATAGAATAAATCCAAGTGCTCAAAGGAATACTCATCAAAATACTCAAGGTATGATCGAAAATCATTAGGAGAACATAGAACTAGGTCACCCTTAGATGCTTGGAAAACATCTGTAACTACATCATCTCCTTGTTGCAAATTTCAAAATTAGCAGTAACCTCACATGATAGTTGTAAAGGAAACATTTGGAAATGACCCTCAATGTCGTAAATGGGATCTCCATCATACACAATCACATCCCATTTACATTTCCTGACATGTATGAACTCATCAATATTATCAACCATATCATTACCTTTACCACAACATGAAGGGATTAAAATATCCAAGGGATCCTCTAACACTTCTTCACTTTCCAAATCACAAAGCAAAGCATCTTCAAAATCTTGGAAAGGGAAACACCTTACCGTATTAATTTCTTCATGTGCACTAGCTTTGAAGACTTGGATGACTTCATCAAATGGAAGAGCAAGCATCAGTTCCTCGTCCTCATGACTTTCCCCTACATATTCAGCTTCATAATACATAGGTTCTAGCTCGTCCAAGGATTCCAAGTTTGTCACATTATGTTCTTGGTACTCATCGAGTCAATGCTACCAAGTTAGTTTTCATGCCTCACATGTTCAAGGGAAGTTTCACTTCAAACCATCCATCTGTAGTAATACCGGTTTCCATTTCCTATGACAGTCCATACTCATTTATCCACCATCTCATATCACTTTATTGTGTCAGTTTCATGTCGATGACGAGGGATACATCATGTCCCTCCTTTAACGAGCCTTTGCTTGTCGACTTCAACACATTATCTGAGGATTGGACTTAGAAACCAATTAGTACCTTGGGACCTACGTGCCTCAATGGCATGCCTCCTCACTTTCAAAAGTAGGTTTAAATTGTTGACCTCTGATCGAAAGATTCCACGAATGTTCGACCTCATCTCACTTATTCACATTCATTGGAATGTACTATAGGTACCTTGGGAATCATTGCTATCATTGGTGATTTCCCTCTCACTTTTTAATGGTATACCTCAATGACCGATAATCAAGTGGTTTCTACCATGTTCTACATCAAGTCATTTATTTACATGGCTAGATTCGTACCATTTCAGGATTGCGATGAAAATCCTGGGTTAGGTGCTCACTCTGTTATGTGCTTGGCATAGGCCAGGATGGAGATCATTTGAGCATGTAATATATTTCAGTACAATCACCACGTTGGAAATATTATATATATATATATATATATATATATTGTTACATAGATCCACATTGTATTGATCCGTGGCTATGTTTTGTCATCTTGTAGCTCCACTGTGTATTTTTCGTGGCTTCGATCAGTTCATGTCATGGAGGTATAGATCCACATTGGTGGATATTGGTGGCCACCCACCTATTCCAGCTGGCTCCTCTTGAAATTTTTTAGTTCAACAAGTTCTTCTGTCATTCTTTGTAATTATGGGTTCTACACTTCCGGGGCTGTCTGAATCCCTACACAGTTTCCAAGTGGAGATTGGTGGTCGCCCACTTAATCCAACTGGCTTATTTTTTAAGTTTTCATGTCAACACATCTTTCTATACTTCCAGGGCCATTTTGGGGCCCTAAACAATGTTTTATTGGCTTGCCACAGTCAAATTGTAGATAGAGTTAGAGTTTGACGACATAATGTTTATTTCTCAAAAAGACCTTTCCAACGGGCTATCACACGCCTAAAACAGAGGTCATATGCAAAATTTACGACCACGGGAAGTTGAGGTACCAATTTACCCATCGGGGCCCACATAACTTTTGGTGTTTCATCTCCTAGGGTTAGGTTTTAGGATGTCTAGGGTTTTGGAATTGATGAGTAATGTTAAAAAGGCCTCTGGAGCCTCATTGTAATGATTCTGCTCATACAAATGCACGTAGCAAGGCACATATCTTCTCAGAGATAACTACCACCATTCGAGCAAGTTGTTTCCAAATCTGCAATTTTACAATTTCAACCTATTTTATTTATTCAATAGAAGTTATTGTTCACTGGGTATCTGTTGTTGTTCTCTGTATCTATGTGTTATTGTATTCAGTATGTTATTCCTTTCATTCTGCACATAAATCCGGATCAGAGGTATCAGAGCGGTCTGTTGTTCATTTATTTTTATTCATCCATGTTACCGACAAGATTCATGTAGAAGAAGTTGGGACTCGAACCAGTTGATCCTTTGCAAGATCGGCCACACCGAGCCCGACAACAACCGACGGGGGACGATAAGAAAGATGATGGAGCAGGAGGTCCTTTTAAAATGTTGCTCAAGGATTCCCTTGCGTGACAAAGGAACAAAATCATGGAAAATTTTGCACAGATCCTCTGGCGGTTTCCTACAGGAGACACTTCTTCATCAAGCGGCCATGCAACCCCCTTCAATGTATGAGTAAATTTTGAAATTCCATTATTCGAAGGACTGATAGATGTTGATGTTGTAGATAAATGGTTGAATCTGCTCGAAGGGTATTTGTCGGTCCACAATTTTTTCGACAGGGAAAATATTAGTTTTGCACGCCTCAAGGTTGTCTCCCATGTTAAGGACTAATGTGATACTTACTCTGAGCAAAGAGCCATAGAGGAATCTGCAATATTTTCGGTGACCCCCACATGGGATTCCTTCAGGGATGCCATTAAAGAACAATACTACCATGTTGGAAGCTACGAGGACTAGTACATAAGATGGACCATGCTGCGTCAGGAAAGGAACCAGACAGTACCAGATTTCACAAATATTTTTCATACCCTACACACGAAATTGGGTATCAAAGACCCTGAATGACATATGGTGCTCAAATACCATGGTTGTCTGCATAGATACATTCAAACATAAATGGATTTTCTAGACATCGCATCATTAGGTGTGGCTTATAGATATGCTGTCAAGATCGAGCATAAATTTAAGCAAACGAGGAAAGATTTTGGATCTACAAACTCCTCACAGCCGAAGCAGGGAAAATGCAGCCCCAACCCACAAAACAAGGAACAGAGCAAAGATGGTTGCTCTCAGGACAACCATTCCAAGCGGCAACCTAAGAAGGGTAATGAGAATTTGAAGAAGGACACGGGAAAATGGTGTGAATACCATAAAATCCCTTGGCACAACACTGAAGAATGTTGCTCCAAGAAGTCACCGGTGGTTGAGCTGAAAGCTTCCGAGTCAGAGGCAGATTCTGACTCTGAATCAAATCCAGAAAGTGGGAAGCAGATCATTGATGCCAAACCCAGTGCCACTATTACTACCACCAAAGTCCAACAAAGTGAACCAGAAGAACCAGAGGAAGGGGAACACCTCTTTCAGTCATAGATGTGGGTAAAGGGAACTCCGCTACATTTCATTGTCAATAGCGACAGTCAGAAGAACCTGATTTCAACAGAGGTCGTCAACCGACTGGTCCTGCCAATAACACCACACCCACAACCCTACACCATCGGTTGGCTTCGCAAAGGACGAGATCTCTGTGTCAGCCAACAATGTCATCTACCCTTCAACATCAAGCCCTTCAAAGACGAGGTATTGTGTGATATTTCTCCCCTTGAAGTTTTGTGATGTTCCTTTAGGCCAACCATATTTATGGAAGTGAGATGTTGTGTATGAGTCTAGACCCCTCAGTGTTATTATTACTTTAGGTATACAATTGTACATGATACTAGAGGTAGCGCCACATACCACTATTTCTTTAATCTCTGATAAGCAATGCAGTAAGGTGATTTCACAAACCGGGAAATTCTTCTTCTTTGTGATCTGTGCTCACAGTAAGCAGAAGGTTGTCGCTACATCCATGACCTCTACACATAGCCTCTCTTTGTAGCATAAGAAAGTGAACGAGATCATGGAAGAGTACAGAGACATCTTCTCCTCACCCATCGGGGTACCGACGCACTGCCAAGTCAAGCATCGAACTGATCTAACCCCAGGTGCCCCACTGCCTTATGGACCAGTCTATCATCGCTCGTTGATGGAAAATGACGAAATCAAGCGTCAGATCTAAGAGCTGCTTCAAAATGGGCACATCCGAACCGACTCCTCCTTTTGTGGAAGCCCGATTGTGCTGGTGCAGAAGCAAGATGGGACCTGGTGGCTCTTCATTGATTACATATCATTAAACAAAATCACAGTCAGGAACGGGTACCCAATTCCCTGAATGGATGACCTTCTTGACCAATGCAAGGGGGCAAAGATCTTCAACAAGATTGACCTACATTCTGGCTACCACTAGGCTCCCATCAAACCAATTGATGTATGGAAGACAACTTTCAAATCTAAAGAAGGTCTCTTTGAATGGTTGGTCATGCCCTTTGGCTTAACAAATGCACCAACAAATTTCATGAGATTGATGGATGATGTATTGAGACACTTCACTGACTCTTTTGTGGTGGCATATCTAGATGACATCCTCATCTTCAACAAAATTTGGAAGGAGCACATGCAACATATTCAACAGGGTTAAGGCACTCTGCGGCAACACAAGCTATTTTCCAACTTGAAAAAATGCTCCCTGGGAATGAACAAGGTCTAATACTTGGGCTACATTGTTGATGAGCATGGGGTACATGTGGATCGAGCTAATATCCAAGTCATTCATGACTGGCCAGCCTCGACCACACTAACCGAGCTTCGAATCTTCTTGGGACTTGCCAACTTCTACCGAAGGTTCGTGTTGAGATTCTCCCATATTGCATGGTCCCTCAGCCAAGTAACCAAGGGAGGTGGCAAGGCAAAGTTCGCATGGGTGCAGGCACAACAACAAGCATTTGATGATCTGAAGCATCGCTTGTGCTAAGCTCTAGTACTCTCCTTACCTGATCTACAACAACCATTCAAGATTGAGACTGATGCCTCCGACTATGTTGTCGGTGCAGTTCTCACTCAACATGGTCATCCAATAGCATACCATAGTGAGACACTCTCATATACTGTCTAGAAATTCCCCACCTATGACAAAGAAATGTATTCCATTGTGAAAGCCTGTGGTCAATGGAAAAATTACATTATGGGAAAGGAGACAATCAACCACACTGATCACAAGCCTCTGCAATTCATACACACACATGGGAAGTTGTAGAACAACCTCCATAAAAAGTGGTCCACATACCTACAATAGTTCCATATCAACATCAAGTATAAAACATGGAGCACAAATTGTGTCGCTGACTTCCTTAGTCGCCCTCCCGTTGCTGCACTCACCACAGTGCTCCATTCCTTTGGGCATGATGCATCTAAGTGGCCCAACTTTATCAACGTGACCCTGAGTTCGCCACCACCTATCAACTCTTGGGTACATGAGCGAATGTCATCGATTTTCACATCCAGGATGGAATGTTATGCCATCTAGGCCACCTTTGTTTTCCCACAAGAGAGTGTGCAGAGCTAATTTGGGAGGCTCACTACAGTTGGATGACAAGACATTTTGGCGTGGAGAAAACTGTGGTCGTTCTACAGAAATAATTTTACTGGCCAAAATTTCGACAAGACGTCATCAAGTATATCGGATCTTACACTGCCTGTGCCATTTCCAAGCCAACCATCAAGAAGTGAGGCTTATACACCCCTCTTCCTACTCCTGAGAGGCCTTGGGAATCTATCTCGATGTATTACATGTCTGGCCTTCTGTCCACCAAGCACGATAATGATTGTGTATTTGTGGTGGTTGATCGATTTTCGAAGATGGCCATTATCACAGCCTGCAAGAAGAGCATCACAATGGGAGATACTACCATGCTCTTCTTCGAACGGGTGTGGGTCCATTTTGAGATACCACAAACCATCACCTCATATCAGGACAATAGGTTCCTTAAGACATTTTGGTCGAGTCTTTGGTCACTGTTGGACAACAAGCTCACTAAATCCACTGCTTTCCACCCCCAAACCGATGGCCCGAAAGAGATCGTCAATCAGATGATTATGAACATCCTGTGCATGTACAACTCTAAGCATCCACGTACATGGGATGAGGGTCTTCCCTATGTTCAACACAACTACAACATGGCTCTCTATAGCTCCACCGACCATAGCCTATTTCAGTTAGGCCTGGGAATCCAACCCTTGGGTCCCATTGATGTTCTGCTACCTCTTGCAACCACACATGCATAATATTCCCATGTTCAGTCTGAGGCCAACAAAGCCACCAGATTCATTGAGTGGATTCAACACATCCACCAATAGGTCCATGAGATTTTGTAGAAATCCAATGGTAAGTACAATCAATGCCATGATCAACACCGGGTACCACACTAGTTTCAGGTGGGAGACAAGGTCTGGTTGCATTTGCAGAAAGAGCACCTTACAGGGTCCCATTAGAAGCTCCACCCACTTCACTGTGGGCCTTACACTATCACCAAGGCAGTGGGTAGCAATGCTTTTGAGCTCAACACTCCACCCTTCCTTGGCTTGCACCCAATGTTCAATGTGGACCTCCTTTGGTCATATTTTCCACCATTATTGGACACCTCATAGATCACAGAACAATTGACACCAATAGATCTCAACCCTGACTGAATGGAACATACATCCACCGATCAAATAATGGAAACACAAATCAAGGGCACTCGCCAGCAGAGGATCCATGTTTGTCGGGTCTTCAAGGCAAGGCAACTCCTACACAAAGGAAAGTGGCTCACCTGAGGCAAAGTTCAGCAAAAGTTTCCTCACCTGATGGGGGCACTCAATGCAATGGAGACCATTGCTTCTTAAGGGGGGAGGAATGATCCAGGTGGATATTGGTAGCCACCCACCTATTCCAACTGGCTCCTCTTGACAATTTTTAGTTCAACACGTTCTTCTGTAATTCTTTGTAATTGTGGGTTCTACACTTTCGTGGATGTCTGAATCCCTACACAGTTTCCATGTGGAGATTGGTGGCCGCCCACCTAATCCAACTGGATTATTTTTGAAGTTTTCATGTCATCACATCTTTCTCTACTTCAAGGGCCGTTTTGGGGCCCTAAATAGTGTTTTTTTGGCTTGCCACAGTCAAACTGTAGACAAACTCAAAGTTTGACGACATAATGTGTAGTTCTTAAAAGACCATTCCAACAGGCTATCACGTGCCTAAAACATAGGTCGTATGCAAAAGTTACGACCATGGGAAGTTGAGGTACCAACTTACCCATCGGGGCCCACATAAATTTTGGCGTTTCATCTCATAGGGTTAGGTTTTTGGATGTCTATAGGGTTAGGTTTTTGGCATTCACGAGAAATGTTAAAAAGGCCTCTGGAGCCTCATTGTAATGATTATGCTCAGACGGATGCACCTAGCAAGCCACATCTCTTCTCTGTCGAGTAAGTTGTTTCCAGTTCTACAATTTTACAATTTCAACCTATTTTATTTATCCAATAGAAGTTATTGTTCACTGGGTATCTGTTTTTGTTCTCTGTATGTTTGTGTTGTTTTATTTAGTGTTACTCCTTTTGTTCTCCTCATAAATCCGGATAATTGAGTCATCTCGTATTCCTATCATAGGTATGCCTGCCTCAGAAATGCAACATATATGTATACAAATTGATGATTGTTTGCAACTTCTGCCAGTTTCTCCTACTCCATCACCCTTCCATTGAAGAATTGGTAAAGTGTTTTGGCCATCATTTTCTCTTCTGACCTAACACTTTAGGGGGCATATGTTACACATCAAAATGTCACACTGGATTGTCACACCCTAAGTGTCACAAGTGTCAAAAAGTGATGTATGGACCTTGTTAAGTGTCACATGCACTGTCTCAAGTGTTGTATGCACTTTACCAAGTATCACCTTCTCTTTTCTAAGCGTCACAACCCGTTGACACCATATAAAGATTTGTCACAATCCCTAAGTCATGTTGGAAGAATAAGCCCTATGATCTGACAGTCAAAACACACCTTTTTTCTTGGAAATTTCGACCCTTTTTGGGCATTTTAGAAGGGTGGCACTCCCCTACCCATGCTTAGAAAGCACAAATGCCCCCCCTGACATGTTAAGGGGAGCCAACGATGCTCTATCTCTCACTAAGGGGGGATGCCACATTGGTTAGTGGAAAATATGGGATCTTCCACATTTTCCTAAGGGCTAGCTCTTAAGGGTTGAGGTTTTTTTGGTTGATCCCTATACTATGGCTCTTTATTAGGATCAAATCCCAACTTAAGGAGCCATTTCCTCAACCAGTTCCCTCATTATCTCATGGTGGTTAAGCCTCTCAGAACCTATATATTGAAGGTATTTCCAAGGGGAAGGGGAAAATAATTCAGATGTCAAACCTTTGATCCTGGGAGAAGCATCATCATTTTAATTTCAAGGTTTTCATGCAAGGGTTGGATGAGGAGAGATTGGAGAATTTACTGCATCATCAAGCATGCTTTGTAAGTGCCTTCTTTTGGATTTCCAATTAATACAAACTTGGGATATTCCCTTCAAGTTTATGTGTTCTATATCTACATTTTCTTTTCTATTTTCGTTTAAGTATTCATAGATAGATCTGCTTTTTCTAATCATATAGAGTGGGAGGAAGAGTTCCTTTTCTAGTCTTTGTAGGACTTCATTTACGTTGAGGAGCTTGGAGATCAAGCCCAGGGATTGGAGCAACGAGGAAGAACATCACAATAAGGCACGCCACATTCTTCTTTTCTCTTGCTTGATTGGTTGCGTTATATTTAAAGGGAAAGTAGAAACCGCTTGTTCTCTTTTGTCTTTGGACCAAAGAAGGGGTCTTTCTCCAAAGGGGAGCTTAGCCTATCCGCAGGGTAATATTTCTCACAACGAGCCTCATAGGGTTACCTCCTAGTGGGAGGGGAAATATTCATTTAACATATCTTTGAGTCACATTTTATTAGGTTTAAAGTAGGCATTGGTCAAGGATCCAACAACAAGGCTGAGTTGATGGTCCTAAAGCTCATATTAACCCTTGCAACGGAATTTCGAATTACCAAACTACAAGTATTTGGTGATTCACTTATTGTTATCAAAAGGATTAAGAAGGAGTACACTCTATGCAATTTCAACCTTTAATCTCTTTTTGAGGAAATACTAGGTATTATTGAGGGGTTCTCACAAGTCTCTTTTGTTCATATCCACAAAGAATGTAACCAAAGGGTAGATCTATTGTCTAAAGAAGGTCTCCAACTTTAGCAAGGCATGTGGAATGTGAAAATAGTTAACAATGGGGTGGTCGATTAATATACTCACATTCCTTTTATTTGATTATTCTTAGAACAAGTTGAGGACCATATTTGGAATATTGAATGTTATATTACACTTTTTTGAAATTTGTTTTGACTCGGAACAATGGTCTAGAGGTCAGTTTTTTGAGATATATGTAGTGACCTTAAAAGGGTGAAAACTAATATCAAGATTACTTTTTTTTTTATCAATAGGTATGTAATTAGCTAAGTCACGTTTTGTCCCTTAAATCGTTGCTCAAATGTTGCTCAAGCACATGAAAAATTTAATTTGAATCTTTATGAATAAAATAATGTTTTTTTTTTCTTGAAAATATAGGTTCCTCAAAAAATGTGTCCCTTTCTTAATATCAAATCCATATAAGTTCTACAACTCATAGGAATGATTTGCTTGGGGCATACAATGTTAGATTTTTGTGGGCTTGACAATGAGACATGGTCATGTCACATGTTATACATAACCAATGTAAGCATTAGCGGTTACGAGCCAAGGTCTTCCAAGGATCAAGATGGTAACCTCCCAATCTTGATTTTGTTTGCAAAACCACAAAATACGTTGGGTATTGCCAACAGTCTATTGAGACTATAATGTATTCTAGAATTCATTTTGGCTTGATATTGGATTTATCAACCATTTGGAGGATAGTAGGGGTTTGTCTCAAAAGTATTTGGAATTTTAGTTTCTCTAAGGTGTGCTTTGTCATGACATTTATGGATGATCGTAGGTCAACCAAGGTGGTTGTTATCAATTTATTAGCAATGTGAATACTCACTATGGGAATGCATATAACAAAATACTTAGGAATAAGCACTTTCCCAAACATATGATCAACAAGTTGTCCTGTGACATGGATGGTTTATGGATCCTTCCTTTTTCTTCCTAGTTTCCTTAGGGATATTTCTTTTATAGCTTTGCTATAAATTTGTACATCCTTAATGTCTTGAATTAAAGGTGTTCTAACACATAAATTTTTAAGTTCTCCCAAAAATTCAAACTTTGGCTAGATAATAGGTTTAGATTGGTTTAATATTTCTGGAAAAGATGGGTATCCTTTAGTTGTCACTTTTCTTGTTGAGGAATGGCTTGTTGTGTATAAGTTTCGAGATTCTAAAATTGCTCTTCATCAATAGGTTTGTTGATTATTGGTGGCAAAGGTTTGCTACCAATTTCCATGAATAGAGTTAGAATTCATTAAAAAAAGGGATTCTATATAGTAGGTGTTATGAGTTATGAACTTGTTGTTACATGCTTGTTTATCATTTGCAGGTTGGGCATGTAGCTAAGGTGGTCTAGGATTCTAGCGAGTATTACTTTATTGAGGAGGTGGAAGCAAGGCTTGTTGCTAAGGAGGTGGTAGCAAGGCTTGCTAATGAGGAGGTGGTTTCCACCCTTGTTGATATCTCCAAGGTTTTTCTTGAGTGGACCATTAGTTTTGTTGGGGCTATTGATAAGGAAAGAAAAATGGATACTGATATGGAAAGTTTGAATATTTCCAATGTAGCTAAAGTGGAAATGGTTTGACCAAGACTAAGGATACCAATTTGTAGGAGGGTTTAATTGATTATTCCAAATAGAATTGAAATATTGGGGGTGTTAATAAGGCATATCTTGAGTCATGCATAGTAGTCCTTGCTTTATCTAGTTGACGAAACAAATTCACTCGACATTTTGTTATACTCCCTTATACAAGGCCTTCAAACCGAGCAGTTGTGGACATTGATTAATGTCATAATTTTCCTTGTAAAGGCTACAAATTTCTACACACTTGTAGCATGTGGACTATGTGCTCATCCACAAGCATTATTTTTGGGGATGCTTTTTGTTCTTTTTTCTTTTATGCCTTTTCGACCCATTGTAATCTAATCCCAGTTAAGGGATTGGTGTAGATTTTAAGCTTGTACAATATCTAATGCAAACATATATTCAGTAAAGGAACATAAAAGATACAATGGCAAATACAAACATTACACAGAGATTTCCCCCCTAGAAACCCAAACCGGGAAAACCAACAATGCCAAACTGATATAAAGAGTATAATTTTGGAAGCTGCAAATGAAGATTTGCAGTACATGGAGCTGGTAGTAAAGCTATAGCAAGGTAAGATGTCACAGAAAGTGGAAAATTATAAATTGGGAACTGACGAAACACTTTTGTACAAAAAAAAAAATTATGTACCTAATGTCCAGGACTTGAAACGTATGATTTTTCATGAAATGCATAATGTGCCTTATGCAGGGCACCCTGGATATCAAAAATCCATGGCAGCAGTCAAGAGCCATTACTTTTGGCCAGGTATGAAGAAAGAGATTGTCGAATACATCGCCAGGTGTATGGATTGCCAGAAGGTTAAATTTGAGCATAGGCACCTAGTAGGGTTGCTACAACCTTTACCCATTCCTGAGTGGAAGTGGGAAGTAGTGACAATGGACTTCATCACAGGATTTCCTAGAACAGGCAAGCAACATGATTCAATCACGGTGGTGGTGGAAAAGCTTACGAAAGCTGCCCATTTCATTCCGTTAATAGACTACTCACAAGGCGGCAGATGTTGTCGACATCTTTGTGAAGGAAATAACATGATTGCACAGAATCCCTAAGACAATTGTGTCTGACAAAGACCCAAATTTTACCTCAAATTTCTGGAAGGGGTTGTTCAAAGGATTCAGAACGAACATGAACTTTAACAAAACTTATCATCCTGAGTCTGATGGACAGACAAAGAGGGTGAACAGAGTAATAGAAGACACGCTAAGGATGTATGTGATGAACAAACCATCGAAATGGGAAGACTACATGCACTTGGTAGAATTCGCCTATAATAGTGGGTATCAAGCATCGTTGGAGATGATCCCATGTGAAGCACTTTATGGCAGAAAGTGCAATACTCTAGTAAGTTGGGATAATCCAGCTAATAGGGCAATTGTTGGGCCAAAGTTTCTCAAGGAAATGGAAGAACAGATGCTAAAAATTAAGCATAATTTGAAAGCTGCCTAAGACAGGTAGAAAATTTATGCTAATAGAAACAGAACCCACAAAGAGTTCAAAGTGGGTGATCATGTTTTTCTGAAAGTAAAAGCTAACAGGAGTTTCCTAAAGCTGGGGAACTGCGCCAAGTTGGCAGCCAGATTTTGTGGGCCATTTGAAATCCTAGAAAGGATTAGGCCAGTTGCATATATGCTTGCATTACCTGCATCCATGAATGTACATAATGTGTTTCATGTTTCATTGCTTAAGAAATATATAATTGATGCTAATCATGTAAGTGATTGGAATGTGATTCAGGTGGAGCAAGAAGGTGTCCTGCAAGTGCATCATGTGCACATATTGGACCGGAAAAACAAATAGCTCTGGAATCGAGCCATAGGGCTTGTAAAGGTCCAGTGGACCTAGTACAGTCCTAAGGACGCGACAAAAGAGCATGGAGATGCTATGCGGGCAGAATACCCGCATCTTTTTTAATATTTTGAAAATCTTGTTGATGTTGTGTGAAAGTTGCACTGAGGACAATGCAAAAATAAGGGGAGGGGATTGTAATATCCCCAAGAACGAGCCATGTTGTAATCATGTTTATGAATTGTAAATCATGTATTGTAGGCTGGTGAGCTGAGTATCGATAAGCTGGTAGGCTTATGTGTTTATTAGGTCAGAGAGCCTAAGTGTTAAGGCCAGGATGCCTATTTTTGTATATGTAATATGCAGAACATTAATAAAAATATAATCATCATTGCATGCAGATTGACCACAGAGAAAGAGTGATAGAGGACTAAGCTTCCACAAGGTGGGTAAGGGAAAAAATGGATGAAAGGTTGGAAAGAGAGGTTAAGTGTTGAGCCTAGAGGCTTAAGTCCTTGGGAATAATAATTTATTATTACCCCAAAAGCTATGTGAAATGTATGGGTTTTATCCTAAGTTCCTGAAAAGGGGGAAGGTGTGAAAAAAGGGAACACATGTTGATGGAGTGCATGCAGCCTCATGGGCAACATATGTAGGCCAGGGCACATGCAATTTAACCCAAAGATTGAGCTATGGAGGGGGTTCATCCTCTATTCTGGCGCCCGTTTGTTTGAACCGAAAAAGCGTTGCATCTGAGTTCTGTAAGCCTCACGCAGCTATGAAACCCTAAGCCTATACTATCTTCTTGAGAAGTTGATACACCCGCTGCCCGAAATGTTGAGTCGGTGTCAAACTCTGCGTGAATTGCTAGTCACGCATCTTGCAAACGGGTGCTACCTGAACCGTGTTGTGTTTTGAGTGGCATGTTGTCGTTTCCTATTTCCACACCTTGTTGTCTTGTTGCAGTTGTTGTCATCCTAAACTTCCAGGAAATGAATTGGGAACTGATGGAAGAACCGGGTTGTCATGCCCGTGGTAGAAGAGGCAGGTTATCAGGCCTGTGGGCAACTCTCTCCAAGTGAGAGAGTCTGTTGGGAAGTGGTTTTCTCTCAGAGAGAATCCAACACCAACTACAGAGCTATGAGACTTCCTGATCCGGTCTGTTTCTAAGGCCGAGAGAGGGAGGTGAAGCATCAATGGACTGTGCTTGTGAAGGTGTATACTCTCAGGTGGAACAGGCATGTGGGGAATGAGAGTTCGTGAGTAGTGGGAGTAAGAAGGCTCCTGGAGAGAATCCTTCTGATTACTCTTTGTGGTTTTCCTGTAACCTCATCCTAGTCTAGGATTCCCTTACCTTGGGTGGAGCTTAGTCCCAGCTTGGGGGTGACCCACTGCTGAGCGTGATGAGAAGCGTGGTCTAAGGTTGGGAGGTTCGTGGAAGTTTTGCACATGGTTGGTGGAGTTACTACAGTTTCAAAGATAAGTATACACACGTGTTTAATTTCAATTAAAATGCATGTCTGTGATGTTTGCAATATTATCATGTATTCCGTTGCTATGATATTTACTGTTGATTCCATTAATTCTATATGTTAGCAGTAATTATATGTTTACTCTGCTAAGACATTTAACTTCATTTAAATGTATACTTCATAAGTATGAAAATGTTTTCGCGTAGTAGCGTTGCCCTACAAGTGGGTTGATGGCCGGGGACATTAAAGTTAAAGTTGATCCAAACAAACATATAAGAAACAAGTGAGATAGCCACATAGTGGATAGTCCATGCCTTAATAGGGTAAGGTAATTTTTAACATAAATGAGAAATGGTAGTTACTAAACTTTTAACATGAGAAAGGGTAGGTTACACCTTCAATAAAAAAAACACTCAGTCTAGGTCATGCTCACTACAGCCATGCAACCACATCGTGGGTCTCAATCACTAATTTGGCATCCACCTTTGTAACTTGATTTGGAAGTCGACAAACAAGAGAGATCAATAAAGGTGACAATTCTCTTTTATTTTGTTATAATTTATTATTGTGTTGCCGAAATCCAACTATTGCAGTAAAGATTATCAACAAAAGCCCTACAAAGTATTTACTACAATTTTCCAAATAAAAATGAGTTTAAGATGTATTTGTCTATTGTCCAATGAGGCATTGCATTCATGGAAAATTAATTTCATGTTTGGGTACCATGGATCACACAAGAGAAACCATTGCAACGAAAGAAAAATTTGTGAAAATATGGTTGATGTATGGGGAACATAGATAACATTGTTAAAGGTTTGTATTGATGAAAAGTTGAGATATATGGGAAAACAAATAAGATGCTCCAAGTAAAGAAAGGTATGAGCACCTTATAAAATACAATCTTTGCCGTGTATGCAAAGCAAGGTATGAACACTTGTTAAAAAGGATCGAGGGATCTACAACTAGGTTTTGCTAGCCACATCCCTGAATCCTTGGATAAGGGTGAGTGCGGCTAGGGCGAGGATCTCTTCCAGGGTGAGCGCGAGGGAGGTCGTTGGCCACTACCAGGGCAAGCGCAAGAAAGGGCGAGGGCCACTACCAGGGTAGCTGGCTTGTGGCGCGGCGCGGCGAGTGAAGGTCGTGTTGGCTTACAGCGCTGCGCAACGGGTGTAGGGGGAGCAAGGGTCCACCGGTGGTGGAGGAGGCTAGAACCATGTGGGCTTTGCAGTGGCTCTATGGGCGAGGCTCTACGAATGACGACGGATACCCTGCAGTGGTTGCTTTCGGTTTGGGGCCGAGCTCCACCATGCATCTACCAAAGCTGTAACGACCAAAGCTATAACATCTTTTGGTGAGGTTCCACCTTCTCCCTGGACAACCTTCTTTTTGGTGTTAGAGGGCTCATCTCCGAATGCGCGACGGGTTTTATTGTCGGTGTATTGTGATGGTGGAGGCTTCTGGGGTTTGTTGCAGTGGGTGTTTTTTCATCTCTTTGGTTTTTTCTAGACCCTCTTGACCTCTTCCTCCTTGGCTAGAAGAGGTTTTGGACCAGAGCTTTGAGGTCCAATGTGGGGGCGTCCAGTGTTATGTTTAACACTTTGAGGTCCTTTGGGGGCGTGAGATGTTGGGTAAACACTTTGAGGTCATTTGGGAGCGTGCGACATCTGGTTTAGTTTCTTTTCTGGTGTTTATTGAGGTTTTTATCCCTGTTTTGTATCTCATTTTGTAGCCTGCGTGCTGGTTTTGGTGACTTTCGAATGCTTTTGGGGATGTAGTAGTTTATGTTTATGAGTATGGTCTATGGACTAGTTTGCTATGAACCTCTGTATGGTCATGAAGATGTAAAAGAAAAATATTTTCACTAATATAATTGAACGAATTTTCTATTGGAAAAAGGTATAAGCACCCTATAAAATACAATCTTTATCATGTTCGTAAAGAAACATGAAAACTCTATATATTACATTGTTTCTTGATATAAATAATATATTTATTTTCCATTATTTTAAATGTCTATACAATCATATTTTTATGTCTATCCATTTTGAGTGAGCCGTTGAGAGATCAAAAGGCACAATGAGGAAAAATGAAGAAGGTGTGAGCCAAAAGGATAGAAGTGCTTGGTCAAATGTAAAGGGAAATTCAAATTCCCAATCAAAATTCAAATTCATATTGGATAACTATGACTACAAACACAAAAGACAATATGCAATATACTATTGCAACCACGTACAAAATAAAAAGTAGTATTGAAATATCCTCAAATTCGAAATGAATAAAAAATACATGACTTTGAATTTCTTTGGAAAAATGGGTTGGTGGATCATGGTTAATTTAATTTGTCTTTAAACAACATATTTTTTTTGGGGTCGTGTAAATTGAATTATAATAAACCTATTTTTTTGGGTTCTGGTGTAAATTGAATTATAATAAACCAATCAAAAGCAAAAAAAAATATTCAAATAAATAAATTTATTAATATATTAATATTTTGTATATCATAAAGTTTATTTAAGAATTATGTTTATATCTAACAATATTAGAAAATAAATAAATAAGAAATTAATACGATAATTTGATGTATTTATAAATAAGAAAATGCAATTCTCAAATAAACATGCGCGATAATAATCAACAAAACACCAAGAAGTAAATCCAACGAGGGTTTCCAACCTCAACCTTCGCCTTCCCTTTGTTGCTTTTTGACATATTGAAAATTTTGCACATTTTTAATCACATGACATGGCTGGAAAAAATTGGGTTGTACTCAGAAAACCCAACAACAATAAGTAGGTCTTAGTATTAGTTCAACATGGTCATTGACATTGCCACTCCTCTGGGTGTTCAATAATGTGGTTAACAAAATAATTATGAAATTTGACATTTACTTAAATAAGTAATAATATTGTGATTAGAGACACCATGTATTGCAAGTCGAAGATGGGAATATGAATCATGTTGCAATTCAATGTTACCAATTAATGAATTGGTTTCAAATATTTTACGATGAGCACTATGTACATGTGGGGCTCTTGTTTTTAAATTAAAGATGAATATATCTTTATCGATAGGATAGTATTTGAATCTGGCTAGGATAAATAGATCATTTTGATTATTCTGTTCATATTCCCATCTTCGAGCTCCATAGTGAAACTGGGTGTTGGTCAATTCCTAAAACGCCATGGGATGAAAGAGTGTGTCACCTTTGTGAAACTAGGAAGGTTGAAGATGAAAAGCACTTTCTCTTAGATTGTCCAGCCTATACCCATATTAGATCTCATTTTCAAAATATTTGTCACACTACCAACCTTCCTAACCTCTTAACTCAACAAAAGTATGGTGATATTGGAAAGCTTCTCTTAATTCTTTTCGAGCACAATTTTTTTTTTCTAAAGAATCGCAAGTAATCACTTACCCTCTTAAGGTCTGATAGACCAGTTCAGTCTTAGTGGACATTAATCATCATCATCATCATCATAATGGACCATGACCCAATGATTTTTCATGTCTTTGAATCCACTCAGGACCCTGACAAACATTTAAAGCAACGAACTTGATGTCTTGTTTATGATGTTTTGTTTCGCCAAGTTACATATTAAATGACTGAAAATAGGAGTTTTGCATGTCAGTTATCAACTCTAGATGTGGAAGGTAAAATGTATGAAGTAAATTGTGTTAGTTATACAAAATTGGCGATAGTTAGAGAAATTTATTAAGCAAAAAGGCCTATTTTACAGTCTAGTGTGAAAGACATTCTTACACATTTGCTTAAATTAAAAAAGATTTTTACCTCATGGTTGTATTCGTTTGATAAGCTCTTGCAAATCCATATGGTTGTATTCATTTGATAAACTCTCACAAATGGAGATCTATGTTTGTTAGTCCTCAAACTTGTTTTTGGAGCATAAGATATGCATTTAAAAAGACAAATGCTTTCTGGTTATTATAGTCCTCTCTCCATCTTTAAAAAGAATAAGGAACTCCATTTGAAAACCAAAATTGTATATTTATGTATTATAATCATTTGATGCCTTACAAGGCCTTCCTTTTGTGCCATCAAAATATTACAAATACGGACCATAAATGCCTCTTGATAGCAAAATGCTATGCAACCAAAACGTAAAACCGAGTAGAATCTGAGAGGAGTTCACAATCTTTGAATTATTGTTGAGAGAATATGTTAAAAACCAATTTGTTTGAACTTGGGCATCAAATACCCTCTCTTCATAATTGGAGAAAGCACTAGGCTTTAAATCTCCCTCTTTCCATTTGACTAATCTAAAAGAAACAACTCTTTTCAAGAATTGAGGTATTATAAATTAAAGTTTTTGCATTCATATTATAAATTGAAGTTTTTTAATTCATATTATCACAAATATTAAAAAAAACAATATATTACTTCAAAGTGGGAGATTTAAAGTGGATGGATGGACCAATGATTACAGAGAATTGCAATGGACCATATGTACTCTATCTTATTCCTTTCACACATGTCCGCCAAACGCCTTACACTGTGAGTGACAACTATGCTCCGTATCAATCACCATAGGACATGGAACTCACATGTAATCTTGGGTTTTGTTGAGTTTCAAATTAGTATTGATCCGGATTTATGAGCAGAACGAAATGAAAACACAGATCTATAATATTTAACACATAGATACAATGAATAATAACAGAGATACAGTTAAACTTAACTTCTATTAAGTAAGAAATATGTTGAAGTTGTAAAAATGTAGACTGAAACAAGCTTGCTAGAATGGTGGTAGCTTATCTATGAGAAGAGATGTGACGAATATGCTCATTCACAAGAAGATGAGTACAATGAGGCTCCAAAATAATTTTTACATCAAACATCAATTCCAAAACCCTAGACATCCAAAAACCTAACCCTAGGAGATGAAGCGCCAAAAGCCACGAGGGCCTCGTTGGGGTAAGTTGGTACATAAACTTCCTGGGGTCGTAACTTTTGCATACGATCTCCATTCTAGGCGCAAGATAGCCCGTTGGAAAGGTCTATCCGAGGAATACACACTATGCCATCACACTTTGACTTTAACTACAATGTGACTGTGGCAGGCCCAAAAAACGTTGTTTAGGGCCTCAAAATGACCCTAGAAGTTTAAGACCCAAAAAGATCGAAAAAAACTGCCAAGATAAAAAAAACGTAACTGCCAAGATGAAAGATGTATGTGAGCCAACTGGAAGAGGTGGGTGGCCACCGATATCCACTTATATCAATCCTCCCTCCTTAGGAAGTAATGGTCTCCATTGTGTTGAGTCCCCCCATCAGATGAGGAAACTTCTGCTAAATTTGGCCTCTGGTGAGCCACTTGCCTTGGTGTAGGAGTTGCCCCGCTTTAACAACCTGATAAAGCTGAAGCTTTTGTTGGCAAGTACCCTTGACTTGTGTGCCCATGATATGATCAGTGGATGCATGTTCCATGCAATTAGGTTTGAGCTATGTCAGTGTCAATTGTTTTGCTATCTTTGAGGTGTCCAATAAGGGTGGAAAGTATGGCCGAAGGAGGTCCACATTAAACACTGGGTGAAAGCCAAGGAAGGGGGGAATTTTGAGCTCAAAATCATTGTCACCCATAACCTTGGTGATGGTGTAAGGTCCATAGTGGAGTGGACAATGCTTCTGATGGGGTCCTGTAAGGAATTCTTTCTGCATTGAGTGCAACCAAACTTTATCTCCCACTTGAAACTTGTGTGGTACCCGGTGTTGATCATGGCGCTGCTTGTACTTGGCATTGCACTTCTGCAAAATATCTTGAACCTATTGGCAGATGTGTTAAATTCGTTCAATGAAGCGGGTGGCTTTGTCGGCTTCAGTTTGTGCGTGGGATGATTATGCATGTGTGGACACAAGGAGTAGTGCAACATCCATGGGGCCCAATGGTTGAGATCCAATCCACACCTGAAAGGGGTTATGTCTGGTTGAGCTATGTATGGCTTTGTTGTAATCATGTTGAACATAGGAAAGAATCTCATCCCACGTGCGCAGGTGCTTGGAATTGTACATGCGCAAAATATGCAAGATCATCCTGTTGACGACCTCGGTGTGGCCATCCGTTTTGGGGTGGAATGTTGTGGATTTGGTGAGCTTGGTGTCTAGCCATGACCATAGGCTCTAACATAATGTGTTGAGGAACTGACTATCCTGATCGGAGATGATGGTTTGTGGTATCCAAAAATGTACCCACACTCGTTCGAAGAAGAGCTTGGTAGTGGCCTCTGCTATAATGCTCTTGTTGCAGGCGACCATAATCCCCATCTTGAAAAATCGATCAACAAACAAGAAAACAAAGTCATTTCCTTGCTTGGTTGAAGGAAGGCCCAACATGTAGTCCGTCGAGATGAATTTACAAGGACTATCGAGAGTAGGCAGAGGGGTGTACATGCCTTGTTTCTTAATGGCCGGTTTTGCAATGGCGCAGGCTGCGCAGGACCTGATATACTTGCTAACATCCTGTCATAGTTTTGGCCAATAGAAATGTTGTTGCAAAACTACCACTATATTCTCTACGTCGAAGTATCCTTCCACCCGACTGTAGTGAGCTTCCCAAACTAGCTTCGCTCGCTCACTTTATGGAACACAGAGATGGCCCAGATGGCACAACAACCCGTTCTACAGATGAAAATAAGTGACAACTGTGTTTGTGCCCAACATCTGGTAGGTAGTGGCGAAGGCAGGATCTCGCTAGTAGAGTTGGGTCCATCTAGAGGTCTCATGTCCGTAGGAGGGTAGTACCGTGGTTAGTGTGGCAAATGGAGGTCAACTGAGGAAATCAACGATGCAGTTGGTGCTCCTTGTCTTACACTTGATGTTGAGATGGAATTGCTGCAAGTATGTAGACCACTTATGATGGCGTTCATTCTGCAATTTTCCTTGTGTTTGCATGAACTACAGAGGCTTATGATCAATGTGGATGACTGTATCCTTCCTGAGAATGTAATGCCTCCACTGGAGACATACTTGTACAATGGATTACATTTCTTTGTTGTAAGTGGGGTACTTATGGAAAATATATGATAGTGTCTCACTATAATATGCCACGAGATGTCCATGTTGAGTGAGAACTGCACCCACAACATAGTATGAAGCATCTGTCTTGATCTCAAAAGGCTACTGCAGGTCAGGTAATGAGAGCATTGGAGCTGAGCACAAGCATTGCTTCAAATCATCGAACGCTTTCTGTTACAACTAGCCCCAAATGAAATTTTCCTTGCCACCTCTCCTGGTCACTTGGCTAAGGGCCCATGCAATGTGGGAGAATCCCAACATGAACCCGTGATAGAAATTGGCAAGGCCTAAGAAGCTCCAAATCTCAATGAGTGTGGTCGGGGTTGACCAGTCATGGATGACCTAGATCTTGGCTGGATTGACATGCACCACATGCTCATAAACAATGTATCCTAGGTACTAGACCATGTTCATGCCGAAGGAGCATTTTTCCAAATTTGCATATAGCTTGTGTTGTCCCAGAGTGTGCAGAACCCACTGAATGTGCTGCAAGTGTTCTGCCCAATTCTTGTTGAATATGAGGATGTCATCCAAATACACCACCAAAAAATAATTGGTGAAAGGCCACAAGATATCGTCCATCATCCACATGAATTTTGTTGGGGCATTTGTCAAGCCAAAGGACACAACCAACCATTCAAAAAGACCTTCTTTGGACTTGAAGGTAGTCTTCCATACATTTGTTTTCTCTATTGGGACATGGTGGTAGCTAGACTTTAGATCAATCTTACTGAATTATTTATCCCCCTTGAGTTGGTCAAGGAGATCGTCAATTCAAGGAATTGGGTACTGGTTCCTGACTGTGATTTTATTTAGGGCCCAATAATCAATGTAGAGTCGTTAGGACCCGTCTTTCTTTTGCACAAGCACGATTGGGCTTCCACAAGGTGATGAGCTTGGGTGGATGTGCCCCTTTTCGTGCAACTCTTGGATCTAGTGCTTGATTTCCTCATTTTATGATAGAGAGAGGTGATAGATTGGCCCATTGGATAATGATGCACCAAGCGTTAGATTGATTGAGTGCTTGACTTGACAGTGTAGAGGTACCCCAGTGGGTGAGGAGAAGATGTCTTTGTATTCCTCCACGACCTTATCCACTTTCTTCTGCTGCATGGAGAGACCTGTCGCAGAGGCCATGGATGTGGCTGCAACCTTTCACTCACTTTGAGCACAAATCACAAAGAAGACAAACTTCCTGCATTTCTTGGCAGAGATCAAGGAAATGGTGGTAGATGGGACTACCTCTGGTAGCCTGTATAATTTCTTGTCCAAGGTAATAATAACACTATGAGGCCTAGAGTCATATACAACATGATGTTTCCATAAACAAGGTTGGACAAAAAGAACATCACAAACTTCAAGGGGGGTGACATCACACAATTCCTCATCTTTGAAGGGATTGATGCCATAGGTCAGGCGACATTGTTGGCTGATGCAGAGATCTCTCCCTTGGTGGAGCCATTCGATGGTGTATGACTGCGGGTGTGGTGATGTCGGCAGGGCCAACTGCTTGATGACCTCTACTGAGAAGAGGTTCTTCTAGCTACCACTATCAATGATGAAGTGTATTGGAGTACCCTTCACCCACATCTGTGAATGAAAGAGGCACTCACCTTCCTCTGGTTCATTAGGTTCGCCGAGATAGACCTTGGTGGTGGTAGAAACGATGGCACTAGGTTCTGTATCAATGATCTATCTCCCTTTTTCTGGTTCTAACTCAGAGTCAGAGCCTGCATCTAATTTAGAGGATTTCACCTCATCCACCAATGACTGCTTTGAGCGACATTCAACGGTGTTATGCCATGGGCTCTTATGGAACTCACACCATTTACTAGTGTCTTTCTTTGTCTTCCCATTGTCCTTCTTTGTTTATGGTTTGGATTGGTTGTCCTGAGGCTTTCCATCCTTTCTCTGCCCTTTTTTCTATGGGTTGGGGCCACCTTTTCCCTACTTCTGTTGTGAGGGGTTTACAGACCCAAATTGTCGCGTCTTTTGTTTAAGCTTATGCTTGATTTTGACAACATATCAATAGGCCATGCCCAAGGATGAAATTTCCAAAAACTCCATTTATGTCTGGATGTATCTATGCAGCCCACTGCGATACTTGAGCACCAGATGTCGTTCATAGTCTTTGATACCCATCTTGGTGCACAAGGTTATAAATACATTGGTGAACTCCAACACTGTTTGGTCCCTTTCCTACCGTAGTGTGGTCCATCTTGTATATACGACATCATAACTTCCAATGGGGTAGTATTGTTCCTTAATAACATCCCCGAAGGAACCCCAAGTGGGTGCAATTACAAATAATGTAGATCCCTATGTTTCCTTTTGCTCACAGAAAGTCTCCCACCAATATTTGACATGGGGGATGACCTTGAGGAGCGTAAATGTAATATTTTATCTATCGAAAAAGTTGTGGACATAAAACTACCCTTCTAGAAGGTTTAACCATTTGTCTACAACATGCGCATCTACTTGACCTTCAAATATAGGAATATGAAAGTTGATTTGTACCTTGAAGGGGGTGGCACCTCCGCTTGAGGTAGATGCATCACCTGTTCGTATCCGTCGAAGGATTTACGCAAAGTTATCCATCATCTCGTTCTTTTGTTGTGAGAGGGCTTCCTCAAACAACAATTTAAAGGGATCTCCTGCCCCATCATCTCTCTTTTCTTCCCCCATGGGCGGTCGTCAGGTTTGGCGAGGTCGATCTTACAAGGGTTCAACTGGTTCGAGTCCCAACTGCTTATACCCCGACCTCGTTGGGGACATGCACAGAGAAACAAATGAAGAGCAGACTGCTTTGATACCACTAATCTAGATTTATGAGTGGAACAAAATGAAAACATAGATCTATAATATTAACACAGAGATATAGTGAATAATAACAAAGATACAATAAAACCTGACTTCTATTAAATAATAAATATGTTGAAACTGTAAAAATGCAGTTTGAAACAAGCTTGCTAGAATGGGATAAATCCTAATCATGTGGCTGATTGATTTTTTCTCACGAAAATTTAGATGAATGTAAATATGAAATTTTAATATTAATAAATTGTAAGTTTAAATTAATTTTTATGCTTCAAATTTATAAAACCAGGGATCATCGTTCTCTACTCTTGTCTCTATCTCACAATTGTGTTTAGCACTCGAATGGGGTAGTCTTTCAATCATGTTCGATGTTCAGGAAATGCGGCCGAGACCAGGGGGATTTTCCGGATTCCAGTGATTCATGAGAACTGAAACACTTCTAATGGTGAAGAAACATATTGGTTTTATAATCTATTGCAATTAGAAAAAACCCCAACTGAATAAGAAGAATTCCCTCCAAGTGAGGTTTTTGTAAGTGATGTCATGATAAGCCTACATGAATATATTTCTAGTAGCCAAACCCTCATTTTGCACTCGAGGATTGATCTGTGTTATATCCTAGAGGCTTTGAATGATGATATTGACATTCCCTCAAGATCATTATGGACTTGAAGGACCATATCTGTCAATCTCCCAAGGAAATATTGAGATAGAATCCATCATAGCTCTCTCCAATCTCATGATATTGATACCTCTCTATGTAAGTCTACCGTGGTCGATTCGGCTCTAAATCAATTTACCATTTTTTGAATTCTATTTTCACTTATTTGCAGTGTTATCAACTTTCATTGATTAATTGATGCAGGATGCAATGGAGGCGAGATGAAGAGAATTGTAGAAGCAAAAAAATCTCAACACAGATCCGTTATTTAACCTAACCTCAAAATCCTCAACATTTCTAGAAATTCTTTGCAAAATTGCTACAAAGTATTCAAAATTGTAGGTAAAATTCTATTTGAAACCCTAATTTCTTTGGCAAACATTTTGTTATTTGAAAACACGAATAATAGAAAAACCTAAAGCTTCCCAATTATGTGGTTGTGGAGGAACCATTCACAGACACTAAGCTTCTCTCCGCCAACAAAAACCATCCAACTATTGCACAACAACAACACATATTACTAATTTAGAATGGGAAAGGTCGCTAGCTTTAATAATAATGAGAGAAGCAAGGCTAATGATTGCTTTCGTTCTTTATCTATTAATGCTCTTCTAACCACCCTAGGAAATAGATGGAGAATCGAACCAAACCAACAACATGAGGTTCCTCTAGAAAAGGCTAGGCATGACATGAACAACTCTCAAGCTGTTTCACTTGGTATTGATAGCAAGTACAACTATAATGAGAATTCAAATCTACTACATGTATGCCAAAGAACTATAATACAAACTAGAGATTATAACCTTTAGATTATTTCTTAAATTGTTCATAAAATAATCTTTATAGATGTTCATTTTCCTACAAATATCTATTAATTCTCTTCTAGCCTCCTTTGAAAATAGATGGAGAATCAAAGCAAACTAACCAAGGTGAAGCGCCTCTATTGGTGCTATTGGTAGAAGCAAGACATAACATGAATTGCCTTGGAGCTCTGTTGGTGCCATTGGTATAAGCTAGGCATAAGATGAATTACCCCAGAGTAGGCTCTCAAGTCATTTCACCTCAAACAAAAAGAAAGTAGAGCTATAGTGGAACTTCAAATCTATTGCAAAATACAATATAGAGATTATAACCTTAAAATTATTTCAAATTGAGAATAGAAGAATCTTCATAGATGTTCCTCTGTCTACCAAAAAAAAGCGACACATGAATTCAACTATACACACAAAATAATAGGCAATAATGAAATATGAATCTTTCCTTGAAGAGTATCAAATTATCAAAGAAAATTATTGAAACCATCATAGCATATTAGAACCTGATTGAATTGAATTAATCAAATCTTTTAGCTGAGCCTTGTTTATAAATTGTGTAGGTGAGTAGCTTTGGTGCAGCATGACATACTCATCATTTGATGAGGAAGCATGCACGAATAGAATATAAAAGCATTACACCATGCATTATTAGTCCTTGTCATAGGCATAGAGGGACTATAGCAATCGATAAATCGTTGACCTCCTATTAGTTTGTCCTTTGACCACAAATATTTTCATATTATCTATTGTTGGAACCAGGGAACTGAAACCATCGATTTTTATATTAAAAAAAGAACCATATTTGTCACGATCTGAATGGACAAGGGATTGGAGGTCTTATTGTCGGCTTCGCTATTCCCAATGTTATATATGTTGGCATATCCAAAGTATTTGATCGTATATGGTCTTTTTGAATCATATATTTTGTTATGCATTCGTTGAAGGTGGATTAATGCTAGCATTAATCCAAATGTTTGGTTTAACATTTTATGCTAGGTAAATTTACGGCAATGTTTCATATGTTGGCATATCCAAAGTTTGGCCTTCCAATACATTGTCTGGTGTTCGAAGTATTGTTACAACAAATATAATAATAATTTGGGGATACGTCAGAGACTTGCCACATTGCATTTTTTTCTTAAATGTTTATAGATCATTTTTGACAGACTTAAATGTTCACCTAACAGGCTTGGTAACATTGAATGCTTACTTAACAGGTTTGTTAAAATACATTTTTTTGCATTTTAAAAATTTATATGCTTCAATGGTATTGTTGGTTCATTGGTTGATGCTTGTTTTTTGTATCTCCACTGATTTCTTATTTGCATGTTGGTGTTGTTCTTGCTTGCATATTCGTGTTGTTGCAGTTTGCACGTTTTGGTTTCTACAATCGTGATTGGAACTGCGTCATTCCTGGCGGAGTTGTTGTTGCTTGTTTATTTCTTCGTTGTATGTTGTTTATTGTTGTTTGATTTGAATTTTCAGGGTTATGGTCCTGCGGCTGCAGTTGGGCCTTTTGGTGCTTCTTAACTGGGTTGTTAGTTGGTGCTTGTTCTTGTATGCCTATGGTTTGCAATGTTGGGATGTTGCATCCATAGTTGGATCTGTTGTTACATTTTTTTGCAGTGGAGTCTGCATAGAATACTATTAGGATAAAATAATGTACTAAAAAATTGCAGTGGATGTAAATTGCATCTCTTACGCGTTGAAGCAGAGTTTTTCGGCCTCAAACTATATCTCATAGCTGGCGATGCTTTTTCCATGGATTATGTGTTACTGTGGTTTCATAGTTATGAGAGTAGGTTTTGTTGTGTGGGCGATATAGTTGTTCCCTCCATTTTATTTTTCTCTTGTAAACTGTGTTTCCGTCTCTATAGTTTCTCGCATTTCTTTGGTCATTCCAACTGACCGTCGTTTGGTTGCATACTTAGCCAGTTTTATGGACACGGCTTCATGGATAGGTTCTGTCGAACTATGAGAGATCGTGTTCGGTGTATACATCTTTTACTCAAAACTTTCGTGCTCTAGAATTTGACTGAGCAGTCCTCGAAGTCGCAACCATGCCTCTGCCTGCAATGAATTTGTCTATTCTACCTAGCTTTCCATACTTAGTCGACTTTTCAAAGTTTAGTGGGTTGACGATTTTTCGGGTTCAGAAAATTTAAAACCATTTGTCGCTCCCCTCCATCCCCACTACCTTACGCCCTTACCAATAGACATTAATTATTCTTTCAAAAGTGAGAACCAACCAGACAGGTTCGAAAAGATGGGCTTTAATAACTGGAAATATCGAGGACATCTCCTATTAAAATGAATAGACATGTGAATATTATGGGATCTAGTAATTTCTTTTACCTGCATTTTTTTATTTGCAATTTTTTGTTTTTTAGCGCTCTTTTAGTTTTCTTAAAAGCTTCAACATAGTCCACGAACTTGTCACCCACAGAGGCCTTGACATGATGTCCCTCTTTAATATTTTTCATATCTTAGATGTCAAATTTGAAAATCTGCTCGGATGTGGGAATTTTAATACGTGCTATTAGTGACTATTCAAGGTACATATTCGAAAAGATTGGCATTAATAAGCGAAAATATCGAGAACATCTGTCATTAAAATGAATTAACACAAAATCTATGGAAGATCATCCAACGTTGCTTTTAAATACTTATTGCCATTTATCTCTATCATTAAAGAGTTTCTCTTTAGGGTGCCTTATTTCTAATGTTCCTAGTCATGTACATGTAAGACAACTTAGAGATGCGATTGAGGCCCACATTAAAGAAAAGAGATTGGTTTTATGTGACGTGAGCTTTGAGTAAAAAAAATCTCTGTTATAGAAGAGAAGCTCAAAGAGGAGGAAAAAAAAAGAACAAGTATGTTCTGGTTGGTGTTCTCCCTGTGTTCGATGCTTTGGTTGGTTGAAAAGGCTGCCTGGAGATTTGTTTGTTGAACTTCTTTGTTTTCTTGCTAGGAGTTGTAATGGATTTTCAGGTCACATGCAAAATAGTTCTTCTTTGAAGTATATGGCTTCTTACAACAACACATATTTGGAAACTGTATCGAATTCTGCAGATCCCTCAAGAATTTGTCTTCCTCGGGGGCGACGCATTTACAGTGGCTTGCAAAATGGTCGGTCATGTTCGTAAATGACGTGAAATATTACTCCATTTGTGAATGTAAGAAGAGACGGGTAACATAAAATTTATGGGTGGATAAAACGACATATTATCACTACAAAAGTTTCTATTTAAAAAATTTATGAGCTACATGTGGGTCTAGTAATCGATTTGACAGAAAGCCATATTGTTTGTCAAAGTTTGCTCGGTTTCCTCTGGATGTAGTTGCAGAGTCCACATAATTGGCGTCACCTCCGAACATTCCATACCTTTCTGTGGGCTGCCATAGCTTCCAAAGGTACGAGGAAATATATATTCTGATGCGATCTGCAACATTTGATACACTTGCCAGAGATGTGCTCATGCGTTCTGCAGCATTTGATTCACTTGCCAGACCTGTGCTGCCCGAAGAAGTTATGTACCTCAATAGATTTGCATTTTTCAGCTGGGTTGGATGTTTCTTCCAATTTATTGTAATAAAGAAAAGAAGTTCAACATACAAATCTTCAGGCAGGCTTTTCAACCAAACATATGATCTAATACAGGGAGAATACCAGTCACGACATACTTCAATTTGTTTCCTTTGCCATAGCTATTGTGACATAAAAGGACCCCCTCCACTTTGAAATCACCCTGAATCGCATTTCTAAGTTGTCTCAGATGTCAAGGGTAAGGAACATTGCAAGGAAAGCATGTTAAACCCCAAGTTTTCGATGGCAGAGGGAAATTAATACTTGACAAAGAATGGAATGTTGAATAACCAACGATTGCAAACAGACCATATCTGAAAGAGACAAGCTATTCAAAAAAGTGGGATAGATGTAGTTGGTAACACCGATTAAGTACAAAACCCGAAATTGATATTCAACTCTTTTTTTACGAATAAAGGGTTTCAACATCAAGAAAACTGTCAAGAAGCTTCATCAATGTACATATTTTTTTTTTATCGGCGGTAGGACAAGTCACAATCGTTGTGGCAAATAGCCTCAACTATATTTTGGAACCCATCTTATTTGAATATAGAATAATTTTGGTTTATTCTTTAATAGTATTTTCCAATCTCTGGTATTTGTTTTAATTTTATTTTGTACCTTCTTCCCCTGTATCGTTAAACATGGACGACAAGCTTTTCTTTCTGCCGCCCACTACTTCAATTTAAATAAACCCTGCTCTGTTCGTTGCTTACATTTTACATTTAAGAATAATTTTTCATAAGCCATACTTATGTGGTGCCGACCCTGTATTTAAAAAGAAAAATTGGAGGAGTCGTCCTGCTTCCATTCTTCGGGTCCCATAAATAGAATGAATTAATGAGTTACAACAAGGCAGTTCAAGTGTTGACACAATGTTCCTGTTCAGTATGTTGGACATATTTCAACTTCTTCTATTTGATAATATCCATGTGTATATACTAATATCATTACTATTGGAATAAATAGAAAAACTTCCTCTTCGGCAAAGCTTAGGCAATTATGTTTGTGTTTTCGGTATTAAAAAACTATGTTCCTTGTTCTGTCATATACATCTTGCAGCCAAACAACTTCTGTGCTCTGCAATTTATTTTTTAACTACTGATAACCCACCAGGCGTTCGAAAAGCTTGACATTAATAAAGGAACGATTGAAGTTGTCTTAATTACTTAAATGACACCAAATTTTGATTACATTTAATTTAATTTAGATATTGATGTTTATGGAGAGTCGACGTTTTCTCATGTCATTGCAAGAAATACAAGATGAATATATGATAAGGATTTTATCTCATTGAAACCACAATGAAAATTCATGTTTCTTATTGCACTATGTACATTTTGCAGTCAAAATTTGTGTGGTTTCAACGAAATTTGCGAACTGAAGAGCATCCTGCAAATTGAGAGATCATTTGCATTTGAAACAGAAACAATCCATTAATATATATTAGTATGAATACTATTAAGATAAATATGAAAAATTTCTCCATTAATACATATTAGTATGATTACTATTGAAATAGATATCAAACCTTTCTCTTGACCAATACTTAGCCAGTTACCTGGCCACCAGGCCCCGAGTTCGCGGTACCTAACACCTATGTCCCATGTTTCATCATATACATCTCACAGCCAAAGAACTTCAGTGTTTTGCAGTTTATGCTTTTACTAGTGAGAACCCAACAGGGGTTCGAAAACATTGCCATTAATAAATGGAAAAAAAAGGTTTTTCGACTGTTAGATACTTATCCCTTTTCCCCTTTTCCTTTTCTCGTCCATTATGGCTTTCTGGTTTTATACTTAGTCGTCTTTCTATGATGGGCGGTTGTAGGGTTCGCGGGCTGGCATATATTCATTTCCATCGGTATCTTCACATGATGAATCTGACCGATCGTTGTTCCTTCGCATACCTAGGCAATTTTATGGTCATGGTTGTCGTGTTGGCACATACGAACTGGCCTTTTCTTCTTCCCGCTCATTATCGCTTTCTGGATATATAGTTAGTCACCTTTCTATGGTATCTGGTTCTAGAGTTGGCGGGCTGACATGTATTCATCTCCATCTATATCCTCACATGACAGATTCAGCCGACCAATGTTCCTTTCCATACTTAGCCAATTTTAGGGCCGCCACTGCGGGGTCGACGCTTACAAAGTTGGTTGTTTATCATTTTGTTATATACATCTTGCACTGAAAACATCTATGATCTACAATTCCACCATGGGTTCCTCGTATACATTAACTCTGTTCAAAGTATCTGTTGTTGTTTTCCATCCCCAACAACTTCGCCTCCTTCCTAATATACATCAACAATGCTCTTACTGGTGACAACTGGACACAGTGGTACGAAAGATACTTCTGTGATCTGCAATTTATGCCTTAACTGGTGAGAACTCGGCAGGGGTTCAAAAAAATTTGAATTAATAATCAAACACTAGATGTTCTTCTGCGAGATACTTAGTCATTTTTCTCTTGTCTTGTTACCATGTATTATTTCATTCTAGTTATATACTTAGTCGTGTTTCTATGATCACGGGTTCCATCATTGGCATGTTGACATATCTTCATCTCCATCTATATCCTCGCATGGCGACTTGGGCCACCCGCTGTTCCTTTTCATACTTAGTGAATTTTATGCCCGTGGTTGCGGAGTTGGCGCAATTGAACTCTGCTACTTTTTCTTCCGTGATATACATCTTCCACTCAAAATTTGTGTGATCTACAATTCCACTGCGGACTCCTCCGTCCTTTTTCCCTTTTTTCCTTCCCATGTATTATGGGACTATAAAGTATGGACATGCTATTTTATACACCATGTACGTATAACACATTCCATACCTAGCCACATTTTGGATTGTGGGTTCTCGGGCGGGCGAGCTCAAAATTGGACCTCCATTGTTCTATGCCCTGCAAATAGCACCCAAAATTCTACGATATACAAATTGACAAGTGGACCAGTGAACTGGCTAACTCAACATTGCATTTCTATTGTTCCATGTCCTGCAAACATCGCTCCAAGTTCTGTGATATACAAATTGACACACGGAGTCTAGGGCTGGCGGGGTGGAGATTGCCATTGTTTAAGGATGGAAAACCCTATCAAGTATCTAACAGTATCTAAAAAATTATTTTCAATACTAAATTAGCTCTTAGTAGTGACAATTGGACACAAAGGTACAATACAGTCGGCATCACACCCTCTGTAATATACAAATTGACTATTGGATTCCGATATCGTCCGCTCTTCTATGTTAGAGATTATGCATTCAAATGTTTGAAGTGATACAATTTGAACGCCAGGGCCTTGCGTCTTCGACAGAGACCTTGTCAGCCTGATTTGGATCCTCCTGTTGCTGGGTTCACGAAATGTCCAACTCTTGGATATTGTTTTGGGTTGGCACCAAGCTTCGTTCTACCATGATTCACAAATGTTTCAAAGTATCTATTATAGATTGGTTGTGCTCTTACCAGTGACAACTAAACACAATGCAGGCTTATTTTGATTTTAATTTGGTTAACTCTGCTGCCTCTGGAATTTAATTTGATTTTCAGGTATGTATATTAATTTTAATGTACAATATTATATGCAAGGGCATGGCACCATGGCCAAGCTGTATATCGCGGATCCTCAGAAGGTAGGGGAGCAATCTTCAACCTACCATCCTGGAACCCACAATCGAGAAAGTAGGAAACTATGGAACAAGGAGAACTGCGACCACAGATGTGAAACTGTTAGTCTGCCAACTGACACACCAAGGAATTTTTAGAAAGCACACTAAGCAGATGAATTAGAAAACAAAAGGGATAATAGAAAATGGAAAAAGTAGAAATAGCGGGGGAAGAAAGGCACTCCTCCGTCCTTTTTCCCTTTTTTCCTTCCCGTGTATTATGGGAATATAAAGTATGGACATGCTATTTTATATACCATGTACGGATAACACATTCCATACCTAGCCACATTTTGGATCGCGGGTTCTCGGGCGGGTGATGCAGACCCCCAGACCTGCAGGTTGGGATCCGCACATGATCTTTTCTTTTCATCCCCTCAGAGCTCGATTGGCTCTTTTATTTCCCTTTTGAGAAAATCAACACCCACAACAACCTTGAGGGAACCCATTTTTTATTTCGGGATACCAGATTTCACGATTTTGTGAATCCCGTGGTCGAGCACCTTACCTCTTCGACCTCCGAAGCCCGAAATACTAATACTTGCCTTTCCTGATGTCAATTTTGGCTTTTCGGCTTTCACGAATTCGAGAGTTGCGATGAAGTGCAACTATGCTCTCGACCCTTGGAGTCCCGAACTTTCGACTTATGATTTACCGAAATGCAAATGTTCCGGTCCTCCCTTCCTCTTCCCGGTTTTAGGATTTCAACCACCGAAAAGCGCTTCCACTATTGTCCTCGGGGCTCTCGAACCTTCGAACCCCGAAATGCCAAAATTACGTCTCCGGAAATCCTTCAGACTTTCGCGTACCAGAAGTTTGATATGCTAAGGATCAAATGCTCTGTCGCTTCCATCTTCCGGTCTCCGAAGTCCTGAAATGCCGAAATGGTTTTTCTCCTCCTCTGCTTTCACGACCCTCGATAGAAAGTCTCCTATCCTTCCATGTGTCACCTTCTTCTTGTTCAGGTTTCCAGGTATCAGGAGTTTGGAACTCTTGAACCACCATATGTCCTCGTAATCCCCAATTTTTCGAATTCTGATGTTCCGAAACACTTATACTCTTCCCATCTCTTTCCACACATGAATACTTCTATTCGCGTTTCGGGGGTTTGATCAGCCAAGGATTTGGCTTACACTTCGGACTCTCGAACCCCGAAATGCTGAAATGATCTGACGACCCAATAAGTCAAGATCAACGGTCCCTTATCCACCTTGCATCTCCTGTAGATCCTACGGTTCTCACTATTTTGGGAATCCCCCTCAGAGAATTCTGACCTTTCAATCTCTCCCAAAGAACCTTCTATCCCAATCAAACCTATGATCCTTTTCCTGTATCTGGCCCTTGCATGGTGACCAAAACTCCTCGTCTGCTCTTCAACACTTTGAAAGTGCTGACCCTCCTGAGCTTCCTTTCACAAACTCAAGTCTCCTAAAAGACTTTTGCATGCACTCCTTGCGGCCCTTCTTCAAATATTCCTAAATATTTGAACCTCTTGACTCTGTGCAACTCTGCAATAGCAGTCCTTCAATCTCTCAGCCTTAGTCTATGTGTTCTATGGTCTCGATCAACCTACGCACACCTTGCACAGATTTTGTGCGTGTCTTGCACTTCAGTTGAAATGAGAACAACAGTATCCCTCCTGAGCTTTCAGAGATGAACTCTGAACCCGTGAATGTACTCCTTGCGGATGCTTCACTGCACTCTTTGTAGGAACTCTGATTCAAGAAGAGAAACAATTAAAACTCATTTCCTTACTCTCTCAGACTTCAAACTCTAAATAAGAAATCATGCATACACATCATAACAACAAATGTACAATAGAAAGAGTAAACAATCATAAGCATAACATTTAGTATGTAGACATAGAAAGCATTATAACACCATGAGTATGAATCAAAGCTTCATGTATTAATTTCAGAACTTATGTACATGGATTCTTCTCTACCACTCTCTACTACAACTCCTGTCTATGCTCTTGTGCTTAATCATACAATCCCTCTCAATTGATACCATGATACAAAGACGAGGGTGTCTATAGTCGATTTTCCCTCCAGCTCCTAAAACTGTCTAATCTAGAATTTAAATCTACCTACTTTCATTAACTACACATAAATGCCTCTACACCTTACAGATGAGAGCGAATCGCTCAAGATATGTTTACAATATGGAAGTACGCCTTCTTATCTATTTCATTAGTGTCTGCGCATCCAATCTTTCAAAAACATTTCAAACATTTTCAACATGTGCCAAAAATGTGATGGCGCTCATCCCTGCTGTCTTCCACCTCCACGCTTGCTTGTTGTTGACGATGCTCCTACATCATACTCCCTCTCTTGAAAATTTTCATGGACTCCTGTTCATGAGCTCTTGTATGGTCTGTCCATGCTTCTGAATTTTCACTTCATTTTCCCAGCTGGCATCTTCAACTGGATGTCCCTTCCACTTGACTAAGTATTCAAAATACTCTTTTCTCCTGGTCCTCTTGCTGACTCTCTTGTCAAGTATACTCTCCATCTGTAGCTTTTCATCTACAGGAATTTGTTTATCCCACTGAACTTTTGTTTGTTCACTGTCTGCTCCTGCTTCTTCAGCTTTGTAAGGGTACAAATATAAGATGTTGAATATCGGTGACATTCCAATCCCATTGGGTAATTCAATCTCATATGCATTTGCCCCAAATTTCCTTATGATATTGCATGGTCCAATCTTTTTCATTTTCAGTTTGTTATATGTTCCCCTTGGGAACCTTTCCTTTCTCAAGTGTGCAAGAATTAAATCACCAACTTCGAACTGAAGTTGTCGTTTGTGTTGATCTGCTCTGCGATTATACTCTTGGCTTGAATTCTGCAATCGCTCCTTCACTTGGTTGTGAATTTCCTTCATTGCCTTTGCAAAATTATCTGCACTAGCACTTCTAGTTTCATCCTGTTATGAATCCTTCAGTTCAGAAACTCCCCTGGGTTGCATTCCATAAACAATCTGAAATGGACTCTGCCCAATGCTTTTCTTGTGTGAATCATTGTAAGCAAATTCCGCCTATGGAAGAATGTGATCCCACTGACTGTGGTGTTCAGTCACTAGGCTTCTCAGTAAATCCCCCAAGATTTTGTTCACAACTTCTATCTATCCATCCGTCTGAGGATGATAAGCTGAGATAAAAGACAAACTTGTCCCCAACTTCTTCCATAAAGTCCTCCAGAAATGTCCGACGAACTTGGTGTCTCGATCCGAAACTGTACTCCTTGGTAAGCCATGTAGTCTGACAACTTCTTTGAAAAACATGTTCGCAATGTGAGTTGCATCGCTGGTTTTCTGACATGGTATAAAGTGTGCCATTTTAGAAAATCTGTCTACCACCACAAAGATTGAATCGAATCCTCTTTGTGTCCTTGGCAACCCTAATATAAAATCCATGCTCACTGCATCCCATGGCCTCTCTGGTATGGGTAATGGCTGATATAACCCTGTGTTCTATTTTCTTCCCTTTGTGTGTTGACAAATTCTGCATCTATCCACAAATCTTTTGACATCGGTCCTCATTCCTGGCCAAAAATATGAGCCATTTAATTTCGAGAACGTTTTATCATGACCGAAATGTCCGGCCAATCCTCCACTGTGCTTTTCTTTCAACAGATTCTCCCTCATGAAGCATTTTGGAATACATAATTGATTGTCCCTGAATAATGATCCATCCATATATTCGGTCCATTGGCTTCTGTCTCTAAGAATTGGATTCTCAGATGCCTCATACGCCTCCTTGAAATCTGGATCATTTCTGTACATGTCCTTGAGATTATCAAAACCTAAAGTTTTGACTCTAAACTCTTGCATCATCAAACATTTCCTGCTCAAAGCATCAACAACTTTGTTAGCAGTTCCAGAAATATGTTTAATTACAAAAGTAAAATTTTGCATGTATTCAACCCATTTTGCATGCTTTTGGTTCAACTTATCCTGTTGAGTTACAAATTGCAACGTGTGATTATCATTGTACAAAACGAACTCTTTAGGAACCAAATAGTGCCTCCACTTCTTCAGTGCTTGTATGACCGCATAAAACTCTTTGTCATATGTGGAGTAATTAACCTTTGCCTCATTCAGTTTCTCACTGAAGTATGCGACTGGCCTGTCATCTTGGCTCAAGACCGCTCCAATTGCAAATCGACTAGCATCACATTTGACCTGAAATGTCTTGTTGAAATCTGGCAACACCAAAATTGGTTGTTCAGTAATCTTCCTTTTCAACAAATTAAAACTTTTCTCTGCTTCTCCTATCCAGTGAAAATATTTATGCCTTTTCTTCACCGTGTCCATCATCGATGCGCTAATTCCACTAAATTTTCTGATAAATTTTCTGTAGAAACTAGCCAATCCATGAAAGCTTCTAACTTCAAATATACTCTTTGGTGATGGCCAATTCTTAATCGCCTCCACTTTATCTGGATCCATTTTTAGCTTATTTGCAGAGATAGCAAACCCCAAATAAATGAGCTCCGTCTTCATGAATGATGATTTCTTCACATTTATCAACAACTTTTCTTGTTGTAGTCTTTTCATCACTGTAGCCAAATGCTTCAAGTGCTATGTTTCTGTTCTATTGAAAATCAGTATATCGTCAAGATATACAATGACAAACTTTCCTATAAACTCCTTTAAGACTTTGTTCATCAACCTTGTGAAAGTACTAGGAACATTTGTTAAGCCAAATGGCATAACAAGCCATTCATACAACCCTTCATTTGTCTTGAATGATGTCTTCCATTCATCACCTCCTCTCATTCGGATTTGATGATATCCACTTTTCAAATCAATCTTTGAAATTTTTTTTGCTCCACTCAAGCAATCCATAAAATCATCCATCCTTGGCAATGGAAATCTATATCTGATGGTAATCTTGTTAATTTCCCTTGAGTCTGTACACATCCTCCGACCTCCATCTTTCTTTGGACTGAGCACTGTTGGAACAACGCATGGACTCAAGCTTTCTCTAACCAATCCTTTGTCCATTAAATCCTGGACCTGTCTCTTGACTTCTTCATTCTCCTGTGACGTCAATCTGTATGCTACTTTGTTTGGTAAACTAGCTCCAGGCATAAGATCGATGTGATGACTTATACTCCTGATAGGTGGCAACGAACGAGGTAGTTCGTCCACTACTATATCAGCAAATTCTTCCAATAGCTGTTGGATTTCCTCTGGTAAATCATCCACTCTTGTGCCGGTTAAAACAATTCTAGGCTTCCGAACCATAATGAATTGTGTATCTTATTTCTTCTTAACCTCCTTAAGAAGTTCCTTCCCACTCATGAGAAGTACAGTGTTGTTTACCTCTGTTGTCACTTCTTTATCCTTAATTGGCAACAACATGTGAGTTCTTCCATTCTTCTCCAGGGTGTATGTGTTCTTTCTTCCATCATGAATCACATTCCTGTCATATTGCCATGGTCTACCCAGCAATAGATGACAAACATCCATGGGAATGACATCACATAGTATTTCATCCTTATATCCTCCTATTTTAATTTCAACTAAATATTGTTTAGTGACATTTACCTGATGCCCTTTTTGTAGCCATGAAACTCTGTATGGGCTTGGATGTTCAATAGTCTCCAACTCCATCTTTTCTACCATCTCTGTAGAAATGAGATTGTCTGTACTATCACTGTCCACGATGACCTTGCATACCCTATCTTTGGTCTTGCAAGCAGTCCGAAAAAGTCTGTTCCTTTGGACTGGATTTTCTACCTCCTTCTTTGGCGTTAAGAGAACTTTCCTCATCATCAGTGATCTTCCACCTTCAGCATCTTCTACCTCAACATTCCATCCTTGTGCTTCGGCAATGTGAGTCTCACCTTCTTCTTTCTTCTTATCTGGACATTCATAAGACTTATGCCCATTCTTCCTACAAGTAAAGCATTTTATTTCACCACCTCTGCCTCTTCCTCTTCCTCTGGTTCGAGGAAAAGTATTTATGTCTGCATACTATCCTCTCTGTGAGCTTCCACCTCGCTCAGTTTGAGTTTGAGCTTTCTTCCACTCTTCCTTAGGTTTCTGATTTTTGTCTTGGGCAATTGTTTTTCCTTTGGCTTGACTTCTGCCTCACCCTCTTTGACTTTGCTTTCGGCTCAACTTCTCTTCAGCCTTCAAAGCCATCTGATAAGCATCTTCCATCATTTGGATGGTCATCATGCTCATCTCATCTTGGATGTCATATCTTAGACCATTCATATATATGGAAACCTTTTCATCATCACTTTCACGATGACCTGCCCTGATGTTTAGTTTGTAGAACTCTTTAGTGTACTCTTTTACTGACATCAGCTTCTGTCTCAAATTCTGCATCCTCCAAAATAGGGTGATTTGATAATCCTTGGGTATGAATTTTTCCTTCATCTTCGCAACCATTCTATCCCAACTCTTGACTTTCTGCTTGCCTTTGCAGCGTCTCTCAGCCTCCAGTTCATCCCACCATAATGTTGCATGCCCTTTAAGTCTTGTGACAACATGTTTGATCTTCTTGTCTTCCTCAACATCCTCATAGTCAAAGTATTTATCCAGAGCTCTAATCCAGTCTAAAAGCTCTTCAACATCCAAGTTTCCTTCATATACTGGAATGTCCATTTTTTCTCTAGCACCTATCCTTGCAACATCCCTGAATAGGCGTTCTTCTGCTGCATCTTCGGCTGCAACTTCTTCATTTCCAGCTCCATTTTCACTTTCAGATTCACTGATATCCCCAACATCAACTGTGAACCTCTGTGCTGTCTCCATGGAATCAAGCCTGGCATGTAGTTCACACATCTCTCTTTCCCTTACCGGATCAGGTAATTGTTTATCTCTGATTCTTGGAATTTCCCTTTCCTCTGATGGGTTAGGTATTTTCCTATCTCTTCTTCTCGGCGGCATGGCTGTAAAATTCCTCTTTTTCCCTGCTACAGAAAGCAAATAAATTTTTCTATGCTCTGATACCACAACTGATGTAGACCCCCAGACCCGCAGGTTGGGATCCGCACAGGATCTTTTCTTTTCGGCCCCTGAGAGCCCGATTGGCTCTTTTATTTCCCTTTCAGGAAAATCAACACCCACAACAACCTTGAGGTAACCCCTCTTTTATTTCGGGATACCGGATTTTGCGAATCCCGTGGTCGAGCGCCTTACCTCTTCGACCTCCGAAGCCCGAAATACTAATACTTGCCTTTGCTGATGTCAATTTCGGCTTTTCGACTTTCGCAAATTCGGGAGTTGTGACGACGTGCAACTCTGCTCTCGACCCTTGGAGTCCCGAACTTCTGACTTCCAATTTACCGAAATGCAAATGTTCTGGTCCTCCCTTCCTCTTCGCAGTTTCGAGATTTCAACCACCGAAAAGATCTTCCACTATTGTCCTCGGGGCTCTCGAACCTCTGAACCCCGAAATGCCGAAATTACGTCTCCTAAAATCCTTCGGACTTTCGTGTACCAGAAGTTTGATATGCTAAGGATCGAATGCTCTGTCGCTTCCATCTTCCGGTCTCCGAAGTCCTGAAATGCCGAAATGGTTTTTCTCCTCCTCTGCTTTCACGACCCTCAATAGAAAGTCTCTTGTCCTTCCATGTGTCACCTTCTTCTTGTTCAGGTTTCCAGGTATCAGGAGTTTGGAACTCTCGAACCACCATATGTCCTCGTAATCCCTAATTTTTCGAATTCTGATGTTCCAAAACACTTATACTCTTCCCCTCTCTTTCCACACACGAATACTTCTATTCGCGTTTTGGGAATCCCCCTCAGAGAATTATGACCTTTCAATCTCTCCCAAAGAACCTTCTGGCCCAATCAGACCTGCGATCCTTTTCCTGTATTTGGCCCCTGCACAGTGACCAAAACTCCTCTTTTTCTCTTCAACACTTTGAAAGTGTTGACCCTCCTGAGCTTCCTTTCACAAACTCAAGTCTCCTAAAAGACTTCTGCATGCACTCCTTGTGTCCCTTCTTCAAATATTCCTAAATATTTGAACCTCTTGACTCTATGCAACTCTGCAACAACAGTCCTTCAATCTCTCAACCTTAGTCTATGTGTTCTAAGGTTTCGATCATCCCGCGCACACCTTGCACGACTTCTGTGCTTGTCTTGCACTTCAGTTGAAATGAGAACAACGGTATCCCTCCTGATCTTTCAGAGATGAACTCTGAACCTGTCAATGCATTCCTTGAGGACGCTTCACTGCACTCTTTGCAGGAACTCTGATTCAAGAAGAGAAACAATTAAAAATCATTTCCTTACTCTCTCAGACTTCAAACTCTAAATAAGAAATCATACATACACAACATAACAACAAATGTACAATAGAAAGAGTAAACAATCATAAGCATAACATTTAGTATGTAGACACAGAAAGCATTATAACACCATGAGTCTGAATCAAAGCTTCATGTATTAATTTCAGAACTTCTGTACATGGATTCTTCTCTACCACTCTCTGCTACAACTCCTCTCTATGTTCTTGTGCTTAATCATACAATCCATCTCAATTGATACCATGATACAAAGACGAGGGTGTCTATAGTCGGTTTTCCCTCCAGCTCCTAAAACTGTCTAATCTAGAATTTAAATCTACCTACTTTCATTAACTACACATAAATGCCTCTACACCTTACAGATGAGAGTGAATCGCTCAATATTTTTTTACAATATGGAAGCATGCCTTCTTAACTATTTCATTAGTGTCTGCGCATCCAAACTTTCAAAAACATTTCAAACATTTTTGACATGTTCCAAAAATGTGATGGCACTCATCCCTGCTATCTTCCTCCTCCACGCTTGCTTGCTGCTGACGATGCTCCTGCAACAACTAGTGGGCTCAAAATTGGGCCTCCATTGTTCTGTGCCCTGCAAATAGCACCCATAATTCCGTGATATACAAATTGAAAAGCGGACCTGCGGACTGGCTGACTCAACATTGCATTTCTATTGTTTTGTGTCTTGTAAACAACACTCCCAGTTTTGTGATATACAAATTGACACATGGAGTCCAGAGTTGGCGGGGTGGAGATTTTCATTGTTTATAGATGGAAATCCCTATCAAGTATCTAACAGTATCTAAAAAATTATTTTCAATACTAAATTAGCTCTTAGTAGTGACAACTGGACATAGAGGTACAAAATAGTTGACATCACACCTTCCGCAATATACAAATTGACTACTAGATTTCGACATCGTCCGCTCTTTCGTGTTAGATATTATGCATTCAAATGTTCAGAGTGATACAATTTGAACGTCGAGGCCTCGCATCTTCTGCAGAGAGATTTTCAGCCTGTTTTGGATCCTCCTATTGTCGGGTTCTTGAAATGCCCAACTATTGGATATTGTTTTGGGTTGGCACCAAGCTTCGTTCTACCATGGTTCACAAATGCTTGAAAGTATCTGTTATAGATTGGTTGTGCTTTTACCAATGACAATTGAACACAATGGTACGAAACAGTTCACATCCGGCCCTCCACAATATGCAAATTGACTACCAGGTTCACATTTTGTACTCAAAATTTTCGTGATCTACAATTCCACCGTGGACTCCTTAGTCATTTTTCCCTTTTCTTCTTCCCGTGTATTATGGATCTTTGGTTATATACTTAGTCACCTTTCTATCATCATGGGTTTCAGCATTGGCGGGCTGACATATCTTTATCTCCATCTATATAATCACATGACGAATCCGACCGACCACTGTTGCTTTCCATACTTAGCCAATTTTATGGCCACGTTTGTCGGGTTAACGGTTTCAAAATCTGCTTCTTCTTCTTCCGTGATGTACATCTTGCACTCAAAACTTCTGTGATCTACAATTCTACCGCTTACTCCTCGAACTCGCAAGCTTCACTCTACCACGGTTCATAAATGTTTCGAGTATCTGTCGCTGTCTTCCATCCCCACTAACTTCTTTTCCTTCCTAATATACATTGGTTGTGCTCTTACTAGTGACTCTTACTAGTGACAATTGCACACACTGATACGAAATAGTTTGCATCCAGCTCTCCACAATATAGAAATTCACTATGGGGTTCTGACATCATCCCCTCTTCTGTGTTACAGATTATGCATTCAAATGTTTCGAACGATACAATTTGACCGTCGGGCCCTCACGTCTTCTGGGGAGACCTTGTGACCCTATTTTGGATCCTCCTGTTCACAGGTTCACGAAATCTTGATTTCTTAGTCACTGTTTCGGGTTTGCGCATTCGAACTCTTTTGCTTCTTGTTCCGTGATATACAAATTGCACTCAAAATTTCCGTCATTTACAATTCCACCGCGGACTCTTTGGTCATTTTTCCCTTTTCTTTTTTCCTTGTATTATCACTTTGTGGTTATATACTTAGCCATCTTTCTATGATCATGGGTTCCAACATTGGCGGGTTGACATATCTTTATCTCCATCTATATAATCACACGACAAATTCGACCGACCATTGTTGATTTCCATACTAAGCCAATTTTATGGCCACGGTTGTCGGGTTGGCGGTTTTGAACTCTGCTTCTTGTTGCGTCCTGTACATCTTGCACTCAAAACTTCTGTGATCTACAATTCTAGCACAGACTCCTAGAACATGCAAGCTTCACTCTACCACAACTCACAAATGTTTCAAAGTATCTCTCGCTGCCTTCCATCCACACTAACTTCCTGTCCTTCCTGATATACATTAGTTATGCTCTTACTAGTCATATACAAATTACCCTCTAGACTGTCCTACCATACCCTCTTCGTTGTTACGCGTATTGCACTCAAAAAGTTCTAAGACATACAATTTGACCCTCATGCCCTCACCTTCAATGGTTGTACCTTGTAACCCTATTTCCAAGCTGTTTTTTCCTGTGCCCGCGACCTTCGTACTTTCTTACTATGCAATTAGAAACCTTTCATGCTAATAGTTGACCATGCAGGAACCATCAACATTGTCATTAATGGGCGAAATGCTCAAGGAGATCTCCCATTATTACGCATTAAACCAATATGTACAGAGAGTTATTTTGTCCCTTCCGATTTCTCATCTCGAACACACATTGTTGTGTTGGCCCGCTCAAGAAATCTACAATGCTTAATCGCTCATTGCAATATCCGCCATATTGGCATTTCTATGTATCCAATTAACAGTGTTTAATGTTAACAATGCATCATGCAACAACCGTCCAAATTGTCATTAATGAACGAAAGTCTCGAGGACATCTCCCATTCAAACACTTTGGACCAAGATTTGTGCAGGGTTATATTATCCCTTCCAACTTTCATTTCATTCATCGTCTATAGAAAACAAACATTCTTGTAGACTTATGGCAGCAGGTCGACAACAGTTTTGTGGAGATACAGTAAATATCTTCAGACATAAGGACCAGAACTTCCAGTGGTCCATGTTAGAATATAGAATATGGTGTGCTCGTTTCACCATTGACGATACCTTCGTCACCCAACCATAGGCTGAAGCTTCCTTCCAAGCACCTTAACCTTGACTGAGAATTCCTCCGAAAGCAATCCCTAGGCTAGATAGCCAAACAAAGAGTAGCGCATCAATCCCCAAGGATAGTGCATCATAAAAAGCTGATCAGATGTTCCAAACCCTAGCCAAGAGATATTCAAGCCAAAACTAAGATCTTGCTACTGTTGCAGCTGCACCAGCTCTTCCTCCAAACCCGGGCACAAGACTGCAACTGCAGAACTGCAATTCTGAGATGCTGCAAATGAGAACAGGCGCCCTGTATTTATAGTAATCCTGCCAGTTTTGTTGGGGCCGACTTCTCCTTCTGGGTATGTGTTTGTTCAGTATATTATTATTATTTCTGGTGGACTTCTTCTCTTGGAGGCTAATAGCCTAATATAAATTATCTTCTTGAGCTGACAAGGCTTCTAGGGTTATTAGCCAATTCATTAGGGTTTCTCTTTCTTCTCAGAGTCTTCTATTCTCGTCAGGTTCACATGTGGGGGTAAATACCTCCCGCAGCTACCATAATATTAACACTCCTTCCTAGCTAGGGAGGTATTTACAGGTAATGGACTTGAGCACAAAAACATACCATTTACCTGGTAGCATCAATATAGTAATCTAGACTATTTCATGACTAGATCATGAGCATCACCATCACCATCAGCTGCATCATACTTCATATGAGTAATTAGATACGATGATGGATATGTCACTCTCACCATGGAGTGATACAAGAGGAGTAAAGGCTCTGAACTATTTTCCGTCTGGAAAATCTCTGTTCATCATTCATTTGAATGATCATTATCTCCAATAAACTGCTGATAGTCTTCAAGTCAATTAGAACAAGGATAGAACACACTTGTGTCTATTCATAGTAGTACATAACTACAATCCAGTGGTTCACTACCACATCAAGTAATACATAAGTACTTGATCAACAACGTATGGTTGCGAATGGTGAAACATATTCACCACAGTAGTCCTCATCTACTGTCATACAATCTTCATAACAAACATCCGAGAGCATCCTGCATAGAAACAATGTTATGATAAAAACTGTATCATCTAGGCCAATCTTTCACTCACGTATGTGAGATCTGAAAGAATGTCTGCCACCACAGTAGTCTTCATCTGCATAGAAACAATGTTATGATAAAAATTGAATAATTTGGGCCAATCTTTCACTCACGTCTGTGAGATCTAAAAGAATTTCTACCCTCAATATAGAATATCAACAATGGTTTATCTGCCCCATTCTTCTCAACCAAGGAAGAAAGGATTATTTCTGATTTCTGAGCCTGGACCATTTCTCACCCTGGGCCATTCCTCCGACACTAAACAAAGTGTAACCTGGAGAGAATGAGTCTGCCCTCGAGAAATGTTTGGACCACTCCTTACCCTGGGCCATTCCTCCGACACTTAACAAAGTGTAACCTGGAGAGAATGAGTCTGCCCTAAGGAATGACTGTCCTGGACTATTCCCCACCCTGGGCCATTCTTCCGACAGTAAACAAAGTGTAACCTGGAGAGAATGAGTCTGCCCTAAGGAATGACTGTCCTGGACTATTCCCCACCTTGGGCCATTCTTCCGACACTAAACA
>ML789211.1:34603-50097 GCA_009831015.1 Picea engelmannii | reverse complement strand
TCCATTTTAGTTACTGTTTCTTTGGGCAGATCTTCAAACTTTCTGGCACATCCCTTTTGCCATAGGAAGTAGAGAGTGACCATCTTGATTACCTGCCAGACACTAGAAACAGACTTGGGGCAGCACCAAGGATCCTCTAGAAATACAGGCCACTGACGCGACGTGACATGAACATACCTGTAAAAAGGCTTTGTATTCAAGTTCAAATGGGCGTCTCCAAAAAACATGGCCAACATCTTATGGATTTCTGCAATAGCTACAATTTCCATCTATTAGTCATGTTTTATGAAGCCTTCTTTCAGTAAAATGTTTTAAGTTTTTAATATTTTCCAGGTACATTTTTTGGATTGTGAAAACATTAACGTCATAAGTTTTTAATATTTTCCAGGTACATTTTCTTGCAGATTTACTATAAATAGTGTTATCTACTCAACTGTACTCAACTGTTGATAATAGTGAGTATTTTCCAACTAATTCGGCAGGGGCTGCGTTGCCATGCAACCCTTGTTAAATAATAACAATGTTGTTGTTCTCCCTAATATTACAAGGAATGATAAAGTACCTATAATAAAAACAAGGTGTATTCCATTATTAATTATAATAAAATTGTTTCTAATTATAATAAAATTAGTGTTATTTTATTATAGCAATTAATTATTATTATAAAATTAATTGTTTAATTTTTTTTGGAGTTAGGCATGTTATTTGAAGGTGAAATTTAATTTAATAGATTAACTATTTGATCACAAATCAATAATTAAGTCAAACCATAGCAACACAATTAAAGAAATGAATTAAACTAGAGTGATATAAATGACAGGTAGCAGAATGTTACTTTAATTGGATAAAAAAAGAGGAAAATTTCAAAGAGTTACCAAGTGTTATTTGTTGGGAGAGTTGGAAACAAAGGAATCGAGTAATTTTGGAGATCGACTACCTAATAGGTTCAAAGTGTGCAACAATATGCTTCAGGATATGGGAGAAACTATTCATAAGGTAGATAAGGGGAGCATACTTGATAGACCACCTTTTCTAGAGTGGGATTTGACAGTTGTATTTTTTTATGGAGCCTCACAAGAAAGAGGAGCAAAATGTGGGGCTGGTGTTGTAATTAAATGTCCATTCTTAGGAACTTTCAGATTGAAGATGTTCTGTGGTAATGGTACTAACACAAAAGGGGAACTACTTGCTCTGTGGTGCATTCTTTATTTTGCAGGCTACAAAAAGATAAATAGCATACAATTAGTTGGAGACTCAAAGATTATTATAGATTGGTTTACTAATGATAATAATCTATAGGTGATCTCTCTTCAACCTTGGATGTCAAGAATTCGAGCGTTGAGTGGGAGATTTATTCAGATAAAGTCTCAACATATATACAGGTTATATAATAAGGAAGTGGATGTGTTGTCGAAAGAAGCTCTTCTCTTAGAAGAGGATATAATATTTTTTGTTGAAGAACATAATGGACACACAAACAATTATGAAAGAATTGAATTTTGAAAACTTATAATATGTTATGGAAAGTGGTTACCGATCAGTTTGCGATTCTAATCTAGAAACTTTAATATTGAGGAAAGGTTGACAGGTATACATTTTACTGTTGAATATAAATTTTGTAACTTAAGCAGTGAACAATATTTTTATTGTAAAAGTCAGATAGACTGTCTCAAATGGCAGATATATATGTAATTTGGAACAAAAATAATATATTGTTTAATATAAGTTTTTTTTCCTTATTTTGAAAAACTTATAATGCACTATTAATTAAATAGCTTTTATTATAGGTTGCCACCTTGTTATTAAAGGTTTTCCAAACTCATCAATCTCATTCAATTCTATAACAAGAAAATAACTTTTATTATAGGTTGCCACCTTGTTACCAGGGATTCTCCAAACTCATCAATCTCATTCAATTCTATAACAAGATATATAACAAGATGAGAAAAAAAAAACATCAATCACTTTATTGTAAGGAAATTATAAAACAAAATATTTATAATATTAATAGTATAATCATGCTTAACTTATTAATTTTAATGTAGCAATATTTTTTTTAAAAGGAAAAAAAAAATGTATTTTTTATAAGTAGAATAAAAGATATATTCATAAGATGCTTCAATGTAATTCAAAAAAGACTCTAGGGAACAAGATACCCATCATATAACTGAATTGACAAATAAAGCTTGTAAGTTACGATCAACAAAAAAAACAGACATATTACATTTGAAAGAGGACCTGTATCAACAATCTTAAAGTAACTTGACAAATTACAACTCAACACAAAATTTAAAAGTCTTCAAGAGCTAGCAACTGATGACCAATAAGTCGGCCTTCTTCGAATTCCAAAATGGAGAACTTATTTTCTAAAAGCTCTAGACCTCCTTTGGAAAGGCTATCTTCCACCTAGTTTTTCTCACAAAATACATGGGTAAAACTAATACGAAGAAAATATATGGTAACCCGCTTCAAAGGTTCTGCTATCACAATGGGGCCGATATCTTGGACCTATATTTGATCCTTCATCCAAGCGATGACCAATTGAGAGTCACTAAGAGCCTGCAACGAAAGTAAATTTCTATTTATCACGAGTTTTAGAAAGTAAAGGACAACCAAGAATTCACCTACATTGTTAGAGTCACAACCTACATTTGCTTTAAATGGGAAATAATGATTTTTAGAAATGTATAGGGAAACACTGAGACCCATAGTTCTATTCGGACCTTGACAAACCCCATCAAAAAATCCCTAAAACACCGACTTGTCAATCTGCAACTCACCAAGATACCTAAATACCTTTATCTTAAGAGTCTTTGTAGAAAGAGAGAAACCTAAGATCTCAAATGAAATTTGAATTATAGATAAATACTTATCTTAAAAAAAAGAAATTTCCCAAAAACCACACATCCACCCAAAGAACAAGGAAAAACATAACTCATAAAATTCCTTTTATATATTTGTTTAATTAAACTTTAAATATATTAAAATGATCTATATCAAATTAAAAAATAAAAATACACAACTTTATTATAATTATAATTACAATTATATTTAAAATAATAATAAACAAATACTCATCAAATATTCACCTCATTGCACTCCATACCAATCCTTTAAAAAGTTGTTCCTAAATAAATACTCATCAAATATTCATCTCATTGCATTCCATACCAATCCCTTAAAAAGTTGTTCCTAAATAAAGAATAAGTATTACGTTTTTATGGCCAATTACAATCTCTTCTTGTCATATTTATCAAGGTGTTCTATGTTTTGGATGAGAAGATAAGTATTACGTTTTGTATGGCCAATTACAATCTCATCTTGTCATATTTATCAAGGTGTTCTATGTTTTTGATGAGAAGATGTTTGTTATTTTGTTTTTTCATGAATTTTATTACTTTAGTTTTGGTTTCATTTTAATATTTTAAGATATATTGTTTTAAGAATTTTTAAATTAAAGAAAAATAATGAAAATTTATAATTGTAAAGTTATTTCAAAATAGCAAAAATAAAGAAATATATATAATTATTATTATTTATAGAGATGATACATAAAACAAGGAGGGTATAATTAAATAAGTAAGCACAATTATCTAACAATTAGACATTAATGGTATATTGGAAATTTTTTTTTTCCATGAAAATTTTAATAGGAAAATCTAAAGGATGTTTTCCTTTATTTGTGGATGACATCCCTAGTAAACTTATCGATGTAAACTAGTACTCCTCACTCATGGGGGTTTGAACTAGACACTTACTCTCATGGCACTAGCCAAAAAACAACATTGGCGACAACTAGTTAAAATAACCTTCTAGATTAGTATATTGAAACTTATATGTTATTACGAACTAATTCTCCAACCAATATACAGAAGATAGATGAAAATTCTAAAACCATTTAAAATAAATTAATAATTGAACCTAGATAAATAATGATAAACTCTTACCAATCTACCATTGAACCATACTCCAACTAACCATCTTAACCCAACTAATATAGTATTTGTCCATTTAGTTAGCTGCATAGTTTTCAAGTTCACATGATTCGTTCTATCCATCCTTTCGTCCTTTCTTGCTTTTTTCCCTCCTTCCACCTACCCACCCTTCCTTCCATGCTTCTGTGAGAACCTTAGACTTGACTTATTACTACATTAGACTAGAACACAACCACTAGACGTAGACTACCCGAATATGACTCCATGAGGCTACGAAGCAAGAGTTTGATTCCAATTTGAAAAAAAATTGGAAGAGAAAACTTGAATGGTAGAGGTTGAAGGGATGCATTTGGTTCATAGAGATGAAGGTGTGCATCTTTGCTGCTAAGTGGTGGGGTGAAAGCAAACCTTTACACCTTTGCATAGATACACACCACCACTCTTTGGGACGGCGAGTGGTGAAAGTTGAAGATATATATTTAGTATTAAAGTGTGAAGGTGCAAATACAACACCCACCCACCTTCATGAGGTGAAGGGGTGTATTTGTGCAAATGCACACCATCTCCCCTCTTAAGGTAAAATCATGTATTTGTGTAAATGTATTTGATCCCATAACACTACCCACCCCTAAAAATGAGGTGAAGGGGTGTATTTGTGCAAATGCACACCATCTCGCCTCTTAAGGTAAAATCATGTATTTGTGTAAATATATTTGATCCCATAACACTACCCACCCCTAAGATTACGATGCCTATTTGATTTTAAAAATCGTCGTCTAAATATTTTACGTTTTGGTCCTTTTCCGGGGATATTTTTCGTTTAATTTTACTCAAAATCTAGCTAAAAATTTGGATCTACAGATTTGAATGACTAAGTCTGTATAATCCGAATGCTCTAGGAGTTTTTCAACACATTGAATTCATTTATGCAAAATTTTTAAACAACACCATTTAAAAAAAATGAAAATGTAAATACACAACACCTCCTCCTTATCCTCCTTTTTGTAAAATATACAATTATACAAAAATACATTTGATTTGATTTAAAAGAATACTTACACTTATACAAAATACATTTGATTTAAAAGAATACTTACACTTATAGAAAATACATTTGATTATTTATACAAATATACACCTTTATTCTTCGAAATCAAATGCATTTGTACGAATACACGTTTTCAACACAAATAAAATGGATAATGTGCATTTTTACTTTCCCAATAAATGAGTATTAGAACATAAAAGTGTGAGTGAAGGAGATTATATATATATTTTCATTGATATAAAACATAAGGTACACTTCCTTCTATCTATTTAACACTGCACAGAGTGATCGTCCTCTTCTAAGGCATCATGGCTTGCAACGGCTTCCATCCATCCAGTCTACTAAATCCATCACGCTGCCCAATGGTCTGGACTCGGTTGTAGTTTGCAATATTCCCCGGACTGTCTGGAATAGCCTGCATTGTTACCCTTTTCTAGGCCTTATATCTCCATGACCCTGAATCGGTCGACCATTTGTGGTTTTCATCTATCATTCGTCTTCCTCTGCAACTGTTATTTTCTGGTTAGGCTCAATTCACGATCCATTCATTTTCTCTCCTAGATCATCTGACTCCAAGTATTATTAATGGGTTTATGTTTGTGAAATTCATCCAGTCATGTCATTTGTATTAATCCGAAGGAATGCCCTGGTGCTTCTTCATTTCCCCAAACTTTATTTACAATTTGGGGTTTCTTTGCCTCCTCCATTATCTGCTTTAGCTCACAATCAAACTGCCGAAGCTGATTGTCATTTAGATTTTCAGTCTGCAGGCCCTTTGGTCGGATCCGATTCGCCTTTGACAATTCCCAGACCCCTAAACCCTAAACCCGTTACCTGTCCTTTTTGCAGGCAATTTTCTTCTACTGCATCTGCCAGAATCTTGGCTCGTGATCGTGATACAGGTGCAATGGCCGAGAGATTACAAAAGGCCATCGAGTCTCGCAGAGTCGAGGATGCTTGGCCAACATATGTACAGTTGAAGAAGCTGGTAGGTTTCCCAACAAGGCTGATTCTCAACAGGTTGATTATTGTTTCATCATACTCTGAAAATTCAAAATGGTTAAAGAAAGCCTATACATTGGTTTTTACAGTCCTCAAGGAGAGGAAATGGGAGCTGTTGGGTCGGGATGCTTTAACCCTTCTATGCGTAGGCCTTGCAAGAGCCCAAATGCCCGTTGATGCTTCCACGATTTTGAGAATAATGGTGGAGAAACATGAGTTTCCTCCTGTGGGTATGTGGAAGTTAGTGATTGCACACATGGTGAAGTCTGAGACTGGTACATTTCTAGCACCTGAGTTATTGATTGAATTTTGCAGTTTGATTAAAGAGGCTAAGCCCGGCAACAGGCGAGTGCTTGCGATGAGGCCTGATGCTACGGCATTCAATATTGTTTTGAAGGCCTGTCTGGAATTTGGGAACATTAGGAAGGCAAAAAAGATTTTGGAATTCATGCCAGGAGCAGGAGTGAAGCCTGATGCCACCTGCTTTATGTTGATGGTTCAGGTTTATGAGAAAAATGGTTGCAGAGACGAACTGAAGGAACTGAAGCGGAAAATTGGTAAAGATCCCCGCATGCTTGAGGATCAGTATCGACAATTCTATAGCAGCCTTATGGCATGCCATTTTAAATTTGGTGATGTGGATGCTGCCTCAGAACTTATTCTGGACATGCTCCGGTCTGCTAGACTGAAACATAGCCATCTAGATGCAGGGAAACATGGACCGGAGACTGCAAATGACATTACAAAGAACAATTTCGAGGCAGTGAGACCTACATCAGGGGCTGCAAATAAAGTCTCCAAGAACAATCCAGTAGAGATGCAGGATATATTTGAAACTGATGGTGATAAATTATGCAAGCGATCTGCAGATCAGGTTGGATTTGGAAATTCATCTAAGCTGCACAAGTATTCTAAAGTTCATATTGAGCCTGCAAAGTTACAAAATAATTTTGCTGTCGAAGTTATGAGCAATGAATGCCTGGTTAATTATAAAGATGAAATGCCGATTCCAAATGAGAAGATTTATGCTAAGCTTGCGAAGGGTTATTTGCAATCCAATAGGTCTGAGGAATTAGCACGGTTTCTTATCAGGGTAGACCGAGAAAGAGGCTCCGTATTAGCAGAAGAATCTGCATGTTCTCAGATCATTGATGCCTGCATTGAGCTGGGTTGGTTAGACTATGCACATGACATGCTTGACGAAATGAATTCAGATGCCGTACCTGTTTGGGTTGGGTTATACTCATCACTGCTGAAAGCTTATTGCAAAGCAAGATGTCCCAGGGAAATTGCTGCTATTCTTAGGGAAATAAGAAAGGCAGGGCTTCAACTAGATATAAGTTGTTATGAGGAAATAGTTGAGGCAGGCGTGGCAAAAAAAGATCTGCGTAATGCTAAAGATCTCTTCGGAGAGGCGGGAAAAACAAAGAGCACTACGTTGATGAATGGTGATCCAACTTTGAAGATTGGATTTGCGAAGAGCAGTAAATTGAATTTGAAAACCCTTTTCCTAGAGGAGGTCAAGGAAGACCAACACATTGCTCCAGGTATTTATGCAATGAATTCTGCTATTCATTTCTTTTGTAAGGGACACCTGATGGATGACGCAGAGAAAGCTTTAAAAAAGATGAAAAAGCTGGGTCCTCAACCAAATTCACAAACATTTGAATCTTTAATAGATGGATACTCTGCAGAAGGAAACTATAGGGAAATTACTATATTTTGGGGAGACATGAAAAGGATGGTATCTGCCTCTGCAGAGAGTGGAGGTGATGTCATAGAGTTGGACAGAGAGCTGCATGACACTCTTCTGTGCAGTTTTCTCAGAGGTGGCTATTTTGAAAGATCCTTGGAGGTGATCACTCGTATGGAACAACAAAATATGTTTATTGACAAATGGAAGTATAGACAGCTATATTCAAAATTTCATAAGGATCTTTACAGACATACGATAGCACCCGAAGAACAAACTGAGGCACAAGTAAAGAGAATACAACATGTCTTGGCATTTAAGAAATGGGCAGGTAAAGTTTAAATCATTAACCTATTACAACATGTCTTGGCATTTAAGAAATGGGCAGGTAAAGTTTAAATCATTAACCTATTTAGTCTTTTGAAGGCATCGACATTCTTGCAGAGGCTTGAGCTCAGGGTCTTTACTAACACATGAAGGGATTTTTTTTGCATGTGCTTGAGTGTGTGAGAGAGAGGAAGGGAGAGACCAAGGGAGTAGAATGTCCACATTTACAAACCGCTCTTCTGCCACTTTGGAAAGAGAAAAGTAATAATGTAGAGTGCCAAGATGTCAATTATGTATCTCTGTTCTCGTCTTATCCTGCAGTTTTGTGGCTGTCGTTGCTTACTTGAGTTTCCTAACGTTGCTGATTCTTAATATACAAGGTTTTACTGACATTTAGAGATCTATAGAACCTAAGGGTTTATAGGGTGATTTCACCTATTTTTTACAGAGTTTGAGACATATTATTGGAATTTCAAAAGGAATACAGCCATCCAAAAGAGAGGAGTAAAAAAATAGAAGCTACATTTTTGTTCTTGGAGGATAGAATGTTTAGGTGGTGAAATTGTGATTGCATACTTGTCATACGAATCACGAAAGAAACAGCCTTTATTCTCTTGTGCAACTGTGTGCATGCATTGGTGCAAAATGAGAGGGAAGGTGATGGAATAAAGCAATGATTGAAATGGGGCAATACATTTTTCGCTTGTTTTATGTACAACTAATAAAATAAGAGATTCATCTGAATAGTTAAGCATAATGGAGGCAGAACCCTTGGATCTGAAAGTAGTAACCTCTGACATAAGTTATCATGTACTTGACATTGACCATGGATGGTCTCAGAAATGGAAGACTTCCAGGATTCTAAATGTCTTTCCTATGGTCCAACTGATGCTTTCATGATGTTGAAGAAGTCTATAATCATCTTTAGTAGGTTCTAAGCTCACCTAGTCTTCCAGAAACTGGGATATATTTACCATTTTCTGCCAAACTCTTCCTTGATCTGCAAGGTCATGCTAATCTTCATTTAGAAAATCCATGTTGCTTGTCATAGAAAGTTTTATATCTTTATCGATCTTTGACCAAAAAGCTATGTTTACAAAATTGACATGAAGTCTATGACAATTAAAGTAGTGGAAAAAGAGAAACAATTACTCTATCTACTTTTCCTTCCTCTTGGGACCACCACAACCTCCATGGCCCCCACATGATTGTGGTAGTGGAGCTAGAGGTAACTGGGAAGATGAACTTGGACATGAAGCTCTTGTTGTTGGAGTTTTGGTTAGGGTGACCATGGCAGTAGATGGGGGTGGCATCTCACAACAATAATCATCATCAACAAGAGTAGTATCCAAATGCTCCAAACCATTGCTGCATCTTCCCAATTATCGTCCTCTAGATTGTTGTTCCAAGTCTTATATTCTTTATCCATCTTTACATCCTCACAATAATGTGACAACATCACAAGTTGCAATGCACATAAACCAAGCTCTCTAACTAGTTTATATTCAACTCGTTTCTTCTGAAACTGTGGATGGAACCATAGGTGCTCCAATACTTATCTATGGAAGACGTGTTCACAACCTCTTAAAGCACCTATGTTGCCAAAAACTGTAGATGTGGGACAGAATCGCCATACATGTTTGACCACTCGAGAGAAGACATTTTCTCACGGTCTCTAATTGCATGGACACAACCAAAGGCATGGTTGCTAGTACCACTCATGTAATGACTCAATTATTGTCATATGGTATCAGACTCCATGTAAGGGACTAGTTTGTTTAATGCTTTGCATATAACCAGCTTGAGCTTCTGGATCCTAGTGCGGGTGTTGTTGCTTGCAAAGATGATGGATGATAATTTAAGTGTAAGCACATATGATAAAGTATGTAGTGAAATATTTAGTTTTTCCCACCTTTTTTCCACCTCTATACTAATATGGTTATACAAGTTCACATCCCTAGGCTCAACAATGTCCTTAATCTGCACTAGCATGGTGTCCATCTGCTCATACACTTCCCCAATCACTGGTTGATTTGAATCTACAAATAGAATTATGTTATAATCTGGTTGGAGAATTGCAATACGGATATAATCCGTGACCAAAAATTACCATCACAAACGATTTCCCTCATCATTAGCACCATCTCCATTAGTGTTGAATTCTTCCCACTCATCACCATACCAACCAAACCTTGTCTTACCTTCAATAGGTATTTGGAGGTGAGTAAATAGCTAGTAAATCTAGTTTTTGCAATCTTAAGTAGTTGCAACTTAGATTAAGTGCCACGAAGTGGACCTTTGTATGCTCATGGTGAATTTGAAGTGCCATCAAATGGACCTTTGTATTGCCAATGACGAATGTGACGAGTTTCTTTCCTCTCTTGTACAAGTCATTAATCCATACAAACTCTTTATGCTTAACAATATCATGTATAAAAAGGTCTAATGTGATCCATACCAAAATATATGAGGATGCACATGCTCAATGATATTCCCCGCTCCCTTACAATTAGTTGCATTATCAGTAATTACTTGAATCACATTAGACAAACCAACATCATTAATGGTTTTCAATAGGAGGTTTGAAATGTTTAGAGTAAATGTGATAATTGATGAGGAGTCATCAATTGCAAGAAACATTGCACCCTTAGCCGACACATCAGGAACATTTATCAAATGTTGGTTTCTAACATTTGTCCGACCCATCAAATATAAATACTCCATTATCTGCATACTCATTTGTAAACCGTACTTGAGCTCTTTCATTTTCGCCACTTTTCCTATCTAGTAACATAGTTAAACCTTTCTCATACTTGGGGCCCTTGTACCCTTGAGGGGCCTCCTTGAAGGCCATAACCATTTCTTTCCCATAGGAGGAGTGAAGAACATTGAATGGTACACCACATGCATAGAAAAACTATACCACTTTTGCATCCACCTCTTTCCTACCACCAATATTAAGGAAATTTGCTATTTTTCTTCTAGTTCCACCTCCTACATGAAAGGTTCCACTAGCACTAGAGGATCCATATATAGGGCTCCCAAATTTAGATGATGCATTAGATTGAACCTTTCGTCTTTTACCATGGTTTCTTTGTGTATCCTCCTCTACTGCTCTATCTATCTCTGATATCTTAGGGAAAACTATGATTCCAATGGGCCCATTATTATGATCATTTTTCACTTTTCCACAAAGATGCCTCTTTAAATGCATATATGAATTGAAGTAAGGTTTTCTTTGATGACAACCATGGCCACACATAATTTAATGGCTCCATCTTCTCTTACCCCCTATAGTTTTGTCACATACTTCCACAAGGGCATTTAGTAAGTTTTGCTTCTACCTTCATTGTCACCTTCATTGTCTTTCCCTTTGTCCACTTCTAGACCTTCTTCATGTGCATAAAATTGGTTATTATGACCATTGTGTTCTTCTTCCCCCTCATGCCTATTACCCACCAACAAGACCATGAGAATAAAAAACAACATAAGCATACCCCACATGAAAAACAACATTTCCCCTTGTAATATAATGAGGCAAAAGGAATGGGAAATAATAGGAGAAGAAAACAAACCTAGAAACAAACAACACAAAGAAATATAAAAAACTACAAAGAATGGGCTTTGGGATGACCTCTCCAATGCACTAACTATTACCAACAAATGAATGTGAGTATGACAACATTTGATTTCTCCTCCAAGCTATCACATATTTGCCTTCCCAAAAACCCAACAATAAGGCTGAGCTGCCCATTCCAAACAAACAAAACCCTACTCAAAGATGAATGAAATGACAAAAGAGAGTGATGGAGAAGGGTTTATTGTGCATGGGTGTGTTTATCCTAAGTCACAAGGCCTACTCATGGTCCCCACATTATTAAAAAAAGACAGGGACTGTTTGCTGCCCTTTCTACTATATGTTCCCAAGCCAATTTTTCGCTCGGAACACTAACTGACCACTGATTTGCTTGTGTATGTGTGTTTGTTTGCAAGATTCCTTCTTGGTTCGGTCTTAGGGTTTATAGTTCATATATTAAGCTTAGATATGAAGATAAACAATGAAGATGCAAGATAACACAAGATATGGAACCAAACAACATAGATCTGACCTTTATTGATATAATAAGCAAGAACCTGATACAAGAAGGATGCAGATCTGGAATAACATAATATATATCCAATAGATAAGATATGAGCTGCTACAAAATGCTCTCGATAAGAAGATGCAAGCCTCCAAAGGCTGGATATACAATGAAGATCAATACAAGAAGAACCAGGGTCAAGTCCAAACCCCCCTCGTTGATGGCACGTCCTCCTGAAGAGTTGAGAAGACCCAAGGTTTCGGCCTAGCTGAAGGAAGCCTCCAAATAACACCAAACTCCACAGAGTGATAGATCGGGGCAAGTAGAAGCCCTCCCTAAAGTCTCAAGTCAAGATGCCAAGATCTGCTCCTCCAAACTGCTGAATCCACAATTAAGACTGCGCCCTCCTGAATACTGTTAAGCTCAATATTTTGGCCATGATGGAAGAGGCCTCCAAATACCTTGAAACTCCCTATAAAGATAGATTGGGCCATTGCAAGTCACTAGGTTAAGTCTCAGGTTTAGATTTGATGTATAACCCCTCCAAACTGAGTATATTTGAATCACAGTAGCACCCTCCTTCTCTCCCAAACGTGCCAAAGCTCTAGATAATTACCTGGCAAGAGTAACCCTCTCAAAATACACTAGATCTGATGATCAAGGCCCTACAACAATAAATACCTAGGTGCTAGAATGTCCAAAAGCCTTGTTAATCACTTGGATCGAACTTCTCTCCAAAGAATGATGCACCCCCTTGTTGGAAAACCTCAAGGGTACGACCTGCTGCTCTCCTGGATGAGTGATGGTACATGTGAATGCTGTAGAATGGTGTGGGTGGAGTATTGCATCCCCGAGACCAAGCTTGGAACAAGATGGGTGGAATCTTTCACCACTGAGTTGTTCTCTAGGGTTTGTATTCTCAAAACCCTCAAAACTGTGTGCTCAAGAGCCCAATAGCAAAATGCATAACAATCCAAGATGAATGAGAAGTGCGCCCTAGGATTTCCTTTATACATCTTTCTATTCTTCTGTTGAGTTAAGTTAACCCTTAGGTTCAGCTCCTAACTCAACCTCAAGCGCTCTAATCCTCCAGTGAGTTACTTTTTACCATTTCAAGTCAACTTCAAATTATAACATTGGGTTTAGCTAACTTTTCCCCATGTTGCATGAGACTATAGTCTAGTGGGGATGACTAGACTACTAAGTCTCTCCAAACCTCTTCATCAAGAGGTGGGGGACATTACAGTTTTCCCTGCTAGAAATTGTTTGTCCACAAGCAATTTTGAGCCTGTCTCCTGTATCACATGTTCACTCTCCCATGTAGCATCCTCAATAGGCAGATCCTTCCACTTGACTAAGTATTCCTTGATGCTTCTCCTCCGAAGTTTCTTCTCCTGAACCTCAAGTATTTCCTCCGACATTAGTACCAACTGTCCCTCTTCATCCAAGGTTGGCAGTACCTCAAGTGGTGTGATGTGTTGGCCAATGGCCCTCTTCAAGCATGACACATGGAAGATATTGTGATTCCTGTTGCCCTGTGGAAGCTCAAGTTCATAAGTCACGACCCCTACCTTCCTGTTGATCCTGTAGGGTCCAAAAAATCGGGGTTGGAGATTTTCTACTCCACTTCTTTTGATAGAATCTTGCCGGTATGGTTGGAGCCTTAAGTAGACCAAGTCATCAACCCCAAATGTACACTCTACCCTATGTTTGTCTGCCTAGACCTTTTGCTGATTCTGTGCCCTTTGCAGATGATCTTTCAATTCCCCGAGTATGTCCTGACTCTGCTTCACCCAATCCTGCACTATAGGAGCTCTGCTATCACCGAAGGCAATCTCTACAAAGGAGAGAGGGTCATAATTGTACAGGGCCCTGAAAGGAGTGATGTTGTAACAATATTCCCCTAGGTGTAGCCACCTAACCCATGCCTTCTGTTGTCCTGCTACATAATTTCTGAGGTAGCCTTCCACCCACTTGTTGACTATTTCGGTTTGCCCATCAGTCTGAGGATGGTAGCTGGTGCGAGGGATCAAAGCTATACCAACCAACCTGAATAACTCTTGCCAGAACGTGCTCATAAATCGGCTATCCCTGTCACTAACAATGGTTTTGGGAAACTCGTGTAGCCTGAAGATCTCCCTGAAGAACAAATCTGCAACCTATGTTGCACTAAAGTCTGTGGCAATGGAGAAGAAGTGTGCAAACTTAGTTAACCTGCCCACCACCATGAAAATACAATCTTTCCCCTGTGCCCTTGGCAACCCTGTGATGAAGTCCATGGAGATGCTTTCCCATTTGTGCTCTGGAATAGGTAAAGGTTGTAACAGTCCTGCTGGATGGGTATGTTCATCCTTGTTTTTCTGGCAAGTAGTGCACTCTTTGATGTGGCGCACTACATCTTCTTTGACACCTCTCCATGAAAACCTTTCTCGTACCTGTATGTATGTTTTGAAAATGCCTTGGTGCCCTGCCACTGGTGAGTCATGACATGCCTATAGTATCTTGGCCTTGAAGGCTGACTCAGGAACCAAGAAAATTCAACCCTTGTAGTAGATGATGTCATCTATGACTCTGAAGTTGTCATCCTGTATCTTCCCATCCATCAACTGACAAGCGAACTGGTTTTTGGAGTATTCCACCAAGAGGCGGGCCTTCCAGTCAACTGAGATATCGGTCATAGCATAAACTGATGGCCTTCTAGATAATGCATCTGCAACTACGTTATTCTTCCCCTTGACAAATTCAATGTCAAAATCATAGGCCTGTATCTTGCTAACCCACTTTTGTTGTCTCTCATTCAAGTCCTTCTGTTCCAAGAAGTAATCAAGGTTGTTGTGATCTGATCTCACTACAAATCTTGCCCCTACCAAGTATTGCATGAATTTGGCCAAGGCATGCATGATGGACAACATTTCTTTATTGTAGATAGTGTAAAGAAGCTCAGGGCCCCTCAACTTTCGGCTCTAATAGGCAAGGGGATGCCTATTCTGCATCAGTACGGCTCCAATGCCCTCTCCAGATGCATCACACTCCAATGTGAAGGGTTGGCCGAAATCTAGCAAGACTAAAACTGGGCATGTGCTCAGTACCTTTTTCATTTTGTCAAGTGTAGACTGTGCCTATGCATTCCATCTAAAATCCCCTTTCTTGGTCAAATCGTTTAAGGGTGCACAAAGCTGTGAGAACCCCTTGACAAACCTCCTATAATAACTGCAAATGCCAAGAAACCCCCTCAACTCCGTAAGAGTCTTAGGTGTGGGCCAGTCAAGTATCGCTTGGATCTTCTCTTGGTGTACCTGTACCCCCTTCACTCCAATGATGTGCCCCAAGTAGAGGACCTCTGTCGTTCCAAATTCACATTTGGATTCCTTGGCATACAAGGATTGGTCCTCCATGATGGTTAAAAT
>ML789211.1:15343-25460 GCA_009831015.1 Picea engelmannii | reverse complement strand
AATTGTGGATGACAAGTGGTTGGCATTCTTTTTTTGGTGGTGAATTTCAAAGATTGACATTTTGTCTACAAAACAACTTAGAGGCTAGTGTATGGTGTCGAGTGATTCAAGTTTGATAAATTTTGACCACTTTCGTTAAATGGTGTGTAATTATTTTGTCAAATAATGTAATCCCAGGGTCCCAAACTAATCCTAGAAGGGAACCACCATGTTGTCGTTGCACCACTTTGATCATCACTGTCGGACCAACGTTCCTAGTCTGCATCCTCCTCTCTAGGAACCCAAAGTTAAAATCCATGAATGGATTGAAACCACTATCATGAACCATCCCCTGCAAAGGTGTCTCAATGAAGTCTAAATCTGCAAATCCACTACTGACCTCGATCTCGGGTATTAGGAAGGAAAGTCTATCTTTCCATATAGAGTAAGTCTCAGCCTCCCCACTATCGACATCCCAAACATAGAGTAGACCAATCATTGTCACACCTCTATCGGTCGTCGTCATCATCTGGAGAAATCGATCACTCAAATGAATGCTCGGATCCTACCAAAGAACTGGAAGTCCACCACTCCCAAGACCTGTTGATTGTTGTTGTGCTACAATGATAAATATTGGAATCCAGTCGAGCCTCATCTCTAATCCATCGATGGAAACCAGATACTAGGAATCAACTCCATGCATGTCAATCTGTCACGCTCCTGCCAAACCACACAAAGTAATCTGTTATCCTTACTCCTGACAATGCACTCTAACAATGCCTAGAATCTAGACATTGTCCTGTAAAGAATCTATGCCCTATGTGGTACCTCATGCTCATACAAGTCCCCGAAAAATCCTACGGAAGGTTCATCATGCATCTCCCTCATGATCATCTCTCTAAGTGTGACCTCAGGGGCTAAATATGTGTCACCTCTATAGTAGATCATGTCATCCCTCAATATGTCCATGTCATCTTATGCACTAACCACATGCCTTAAATAAAAAACTCCCTGTCATGTCTATAATGCCCCATGTTTCACCCAACTGTCTCAAGGGATCCTCACATGTCCTGTTGTATATACTTAGAGCATCAAAGAACATAAAGAGAAATCTCTGCAACTGTAAGAAAATCTGGTAAGTGGTAGGTGCGTTGGTCAATCCCAAGGGTATGACCAAAAACTCATAAGGACACCAAAGAATAGTTTCGTGACTATCCTTCTCACTGATCCTACCCAGGTGATATTCCAATCGGAGATCAATCTCTGAGGAGTGTACCACTCCATGGAATTCATCCCCCTGCACTAATGAACTATCTGAATAGTCTCTTGGACTCCATGCTACTCCCATACCATGGCATGCCTCCAAAGACATCTCCTCACATAGATGGTCAATCATACTCCCTCCATCATTACAAATACTATTGTTGTTGAGAGTACGACCTCCAGAGTCCCCGTACTGCTGCAAAAGAGTGGATTGTCCTCCTCTGGACCATCCATGCTCCATCAAGTGAGAGTATGACTCTCCCCTGAACTCCATTGTCTCCCACTATGTATCATTGTACCCCTCTGCATAACTCGACACGTCATTGCACACCACTGCATACCACTGTATACCACTGCATATCATTTTGTATCATGTATGTGTCACTGTATCAAAAGCTATATGAGTGTCAGCTGAACCTAGATCCCAAATGGATATGTCCTCATCTGTACTATACCTACCCCCACAATCCCTGGATGCATATACTTCCTTGTTGGGTAATCCACAAGTATATGTTCAAAAACCTCAGAGCTCTCCAAGAATGGTAGCTCATGTGACACATAAACACCCTCAAACATCTTTGGGTCACGTCTCTCCATAATCATCTCTAATCTTGAGCACCCCTCATTCTCCTCCATCATCTAGTGCTCCTCCATCAAACCCTCTATGTCACCAACATCCTCTAGTGACATAGCTTAAGCATATCATTGACTTTCTACTGAGATGAATGTAGTGGATACCCGACTAGACTCCTCAAGGTGTTGCTTTACTCCGGACTCTGATTCTCGAAGGGCTATCTGGGTGCTCTTAAAAAATTCATGTGTGCTTACCAACTCATGAGTGAGTCGATCCACCTCATTCTCATTCTCCTCCAACGCCCCATGGTAAATCTCACCAATCTCCAAAAGGTAATCTCTATCCATAATGAGATGTTGGTAATTGGTTTTCATCACTGTCACTCACTCTCTAAGTGTCTGAAAGTCCTCAATGATAAACTCTCCATCCGAACTATCCGATGTCACCATGGCTCTCCAACAATATCCTCTCATCAATGCGTGTGTATCATCAAGATGCATCATGGCTGCCACGATCATATCCTCTCTGACCTTAAGTTGTCCTGCCAAGTATTGTGACTCCTGCAAATCAACACCTCTATCTAGCTGAAGTGATACCTCATAACTCCTGCTGCTAAGGTCAACTGTGGAATCCTCATCAACGCACTCCCCAAGACCTGTTGTGCTACTTTGCTCAACATCCGATGTGCCACTCTATTCATCACCCATATGACCATCATGTAATGTGGGTCCCTGCTCCATAGATGAATCGCCCTAAGTCCCTGCTCCATCATCCTTAGGTGTATCAACACCCATATCATCCTGAACCTCATCACAAAGTGTAGATGCTACCTCCTCCTCATGATTTGAAGTGTTATCCTCCTGTCCATCACATGTGCTAATGTCATCAGGTGGTATGGTTGAATAAGGCTCAAGCCTTTTGCACAATGCTCCATCACATACGTAGAAAGTTTATGGCCAGCTAAGGAACCACCCTTCTCGCCTCCTCCAAAGGAAGCTCGTATAACTGCCACCAACTGCTATGTAATATCATCACTCTCGTCCAACATAAGAGTCATAATTGATTGCGGTTGAGTTTAGCACATTTTTTGGATGAGCTTCACAGACAACAAAGAAAAAAATGTGAAACATCTCAAGGATCAAATCATGACATCCAATATCCCACATCACCACACATGACTCAATCTTTGCCATTGTCTCCAAAAGGGTTACCCTCCTTCTAAACAAGGGACTATGTATATCCCCCAAACCTCGAAAAGTGGAAATAATACGTTGAAATACATCCCTCATCACATCATCCTCATAAGGAACATCTAGTGTTGAGATCTTGATGATTGCACTAATGCATGTGGCCACCATAAGTGACACACCTTCATCCTGGTGTCTCAACAACGTTGGCATAACTAGAGCTTTCCTTAATGGGTGTATTGCATCCAACATAACCCGTGAAGGAGATTGATCCACCTTAGATAAAATCTCTCCTATTGGCTCGAGAAATGTAAAGAGAGTATTCTTGAAGTGGGGGTTAGTCCTACCTGAAACACCTGTTGTTTCAACTGTTTTGCCATCTTTCCTTTACCTGTTGTTCCAACTGTTTTGCCATCTTTCCTTTACCTGTTGTATCCTTCATTAGCAATCCTCACGGGCTGGGAGGATTCATGCTCTGATACCACTGTAATATCCCCAACCAAATATGATATAAAAATCAAAACTAACTGGTTGAGAACTTTCACCAAACACTTAAAGTGTTTGTTCAAAGTTCTTGGGCAAATCAATTCTCTTGTTGTCCCAACTCTCAAGGTGGATTATTGATGTGTTTAGAAGGTCAATGGGATGAGTTCCAACCTCCTTATAATCCCCGAAGTGTCTATTGTTATGATTAGTTGCTTGTTGTTATGTATATTGCAATTTTTCGCACTGAGACATTATGTCAAACAATTTGCATGCATGGTTGTAGCTTGCATTTCCATCCATGTTTTTGAGTTTAACTTGTATAAAACAACATGAATTCAAGTGGAACATAGACTAGAATAAACATAAGAGTAATGACAAATAATACACAGCAAAAACACAAATACCTCCACACAATCCTTGCTTGTTTATTTATTACAAATGGTTGTCCAATGGTAGTAATTTCTAGATTTGATATAATTAATACAACCACTTTATTGGCCTATAATGGCTCCAAAAGGCAAGGAAATAATGTCAATGATCCTCCTTTTCGATCTCTTAATGATGGCTACCCAAAAGAGATGTTATATCATGCTAAATCCACAATTCCTATACCAAGAAATATGCCCTCCTTGTTGCTTACGCCTTGCTGAAATATGCACAATAAATCTGAAGTAAAATCTTCATGAAATGGCTGCAAACTTGTAGATTTGGTGATGGCTAACTCATATGTGAAGATCCCCTGGCTGTGGATAACAAAATTGCTCCTTAACCACAATATACCAAACCCTCAATGCGCCCTTCTTCAGAAATCTCGCCCAACTTGGTTAATAAATAAATATAGAGGACCTCCAAAATACCAAGGAAAGGTGCTCTTAGTATGTTAAAGACAACCCCAAACAAAAAAGCTTCAAATCTCACTCCAAATGGCCAAATCGAACTATCCTTCGCTGAACAGTGTGCTCACTCTGCAGAAACCCTCAAAATGTGCGCTTCTCCTCACCAAAGATGCAATAATTGAAACTGAACTGGAATCGAATGGTGAGGGTGGAATCTTTCACCACTTTGACCAAGCTCGGATCAGGGACAAATGAATCTTTCACCTCCTTGTTGATCTCTAGGGTTTGTTCATTCAAAACCCCCAAAACGTTCAAGCAAATTTTAAATGAATTTACTACTGAGACAAATAGAATTCATTTAATAGTTAGCATTAGGTATTTGTACATGTACCACAGCATGAGCAGGAAACATTATCTTCTATCCCTGGAGGCTCAACTTACCCATCAGTTGTTTTCTGAGTTTTCTGCCAAATATATATGTGCATTCATATACTAAAGTGCAGCAGGACACAAACTTCAGTCTTACCTCTTTCTCTATCAGTGAAAAAAGAAGCCTATTTCACTTGCTTCATCACCAATAATTCTTGCAAGAACAAAGCCCTCCATTAAAAACATGGAAGCGATGAGTATCCCTCACTATGATCTCTCTCCCAACAATCTTGGAAATGAACTTGATACTACAGTGGCAGTCATCACAAACACGGAGGTTCTTTTTTATTCGAATGGTTGTTCCAGGAGGTGAGCTAATAAGCCCAAAAGCAAGGGCTAACTTTTCACTGTGGTGTCGGAGGATGTGCTCCTTCTGCTCCTCCTCGACATCTCGTAGCACACAGTTAGTATCAGGTGAATATCCTGCATCCTTCATTTGCTGAGTTAATGTTTCCAACATTGCATAGATCCTCTCTGATTGTGGGTGCAATGTGTCACCAACAGCAAATGCATGGACTGTGTTCCTTACCTCAATCCAGCTGACTCCAGTCTCCTTTTTCACTCCCCTGTCTTTCATCAATTTCCGCACCCTTGCTACATCATCCCACCTACCAGCTGCAGCATAAATGTTCGAGAGAAGAACATGAGTTCCAGCACATTGTGGTTCCAACTTAAGAAGGCATTCAGCTGCTCTCTTTCCTAATTCCATGTCACCATGGACTCTGCAGGCACCAAGCAATGCCCCCCAGACAGACGCACTAGGCTCAACAGGCATCTTGTTAATCAATTCTTCAGCTTCCTTGATTCTCCCAGCACGACCAAGAAGGTCCACCATGCAGGCATAGTGCTCAGACGTGGGCATTATGCCATGATCACAAAACATAGCCTCGAAGTAATGACGACCTTCATCTACTAAGCCAGCATGGCTACAAGCAGACAGTACACAAACAAAGGTAACGTTATTTGGCCTTACTCCTGCCTGTTGCATTTGTTCAAAAACTTGAAGGGCTCCACTGCCGTCCCCATACTGTGCATATCCTGCAACCATGGCAGTCCATGACACCACATCCTTTGCTGGCATCAAATTGTGTATTCGCTGGGCATCCTTCAGGCACCCACTCTTCGAATACATCTCAATAAGAGAATTTCCTGCACATTTCTGTGATTCAAATCCAGTTTTCACAATGTGGGCATGAATCTGCATTCCTTGTTCCAGGGCTGAAAGACTGGCACATGCACTGAGAATGCTGGAGAACACAAACTCATCAGGCTTGATGCCATGAAAGGGTAGCTGGCAATAAAGCTTCAGAGCCTCCTCGCAGCCATTACTCTGCACATACCCAGCAATCATGGTGGTCCAAGTCACTACATTTGGCTTAGGTATCCTGTCAAACACTTGGCGTGCATACTCTAGCCTTGCACATTTTGCATACATGTCGACAAGGGAGCTTCCTACAAACACGTCAGAATCAAACTCGGTTTTAACAATATGGCAATGAACCTGCCTACCCTCTTCCAAGCCTGCCAGAGTAGCGCACGCCTTCATAACGCTGGACAATGCAAATTGATTCAAATCCACACATTCCACTCGCATTTGCCTGAAAAGCTCCATGGCGGCCTCAGCAAGCCCGTTCTGTGAATATCCTGAGAGCATGGCATTCCACGAGATGACATCTCGTTCAGATATTTTTTCAAATACTTTGTATGCATCCCCTATTTGCTTGCATTTCGAGTACATATCGATAAGAACATTGTTTGATACCACATCTATAATGGCCCCCGTTGTAATAACGTGAGAATGGACCTGTTTTCCCTGTTCCAACGCCGTTAAATTCCCACACGCCCTCAAAACGGACGGGAACGTGAAGCGGTTCGGCCTTATGCCCGCGCGCTGCATTTGGCAGAAGAGATTCAATGCTTCCTTACTCCGCCCATTCTGTGCATATCCCGTGATAATGGCGGTCCAAGACGCCACGTCTCGTTTAGGCATATTGTCAAACACTTGGCGTGAATTCTCCAAGCTTCCGCATTTCGCATACATGTTAACCAGTATATTTTCCATAAGCATATCTGCAGGAAATCCTGTTCTGGCAATGTGGTTGTGAATCCGCTTTCCCTCTTCAAGGGATCTCGCGTTTGCGCATTCCAGTAGGAGGCGCGCGTAGAGATCGGAGTCTGCGGGAATCGATCCTTGCTCCAGCAGATCCAGAGACTCCTGCCATTGTTTTTTCTTCATACGAGAAGCCGAAAACCCGAGTTCAGTATTCCGTTTGGCTTGATGATTTACAAGAGCAACCGAAGCAGTGTGCATTTCCTGTAAACGTTTATGATGGGAGAGTACTCTCAAGGCCAAGCCGTCTAATCGGCTGCAATTCATTATTTTCAGATTCAATTATCTTTATTTGGTAACATGTTTACAAAATGTTGCATATTTTAAGGATGTGCTCGATTAGGGTTTCCTCCTAGGGTTCCTACTCTGTCCAGAAGATTTTGTGGCAATTGTATGGGTAAGCATTTAGCAAATGTGTCCGCGTTCTGATAAGGTGAACAGGTTTGTAAAACGGTTGAAAAACATCCAAATTCAAGGGTTCACATCCCAAATTCAAGGGTTCCTTCTGGCACTCCGAGGACGGAGACTCTACTTTATACAGAAACAGTACTGGTATACCAATTTACTGGAGCATGACCTTTTCTATTAATGTATGCCTCCACAAGCATTGGATAATCCCCTTAATGGGTTACACTTCAGTGTTAGTTCTGCAATAAGGATTTTTATGATTCCATTTTCAGCGACAGGTATTTGGTGCACAACCTCACCCATAATAGAAATCGTCTGGCGTCCTTCAATCACGCCTCAACTCGGTGGCGTGCAACACTCAATGTGGGAGTTAAGGGAAGTGCTCCCGGGTTGAGGAACAGCATTTTCTGTGTGCATAAGAACATCAATAGTAGTGAAAATCGTTGCACAGCGTGTCAGCAATTATACATGGCATTTTTAAGAAGAAAAATAATTTAAAATTATAAAACCTAATTTTGATTTTGTAATTATAAAACCTATTTTTTTTGTAATTTAAACGTAATCATCAAATTTTGATTTTGATTTTGTAATTGAAACGTAATCATTATAATTTATTTTACATATGCATAATTAAAATTCATTGTTTTCTTAATATAATATAATAAAAATTTAATCATGTTAAAGATTGGTGTGGTTTAGGTAAATTAAAATTTAAACAAATTAGTAAAAAAAAAATATAATATAATATAATAATAATAATATTTTATTATATTAATTTACAAATTTTAAACTCATTTATAATACATTTATTGTACATTATACATTTAAAAAATTCATTGTTTTAATAATGTAATGTAATATAAAATAATAATATTTTAATTTATTATAAATTTTAAATTCATCGTTTTCGGTTTGGTTATGTAATATAATATAATAATAATATTTTAATTTATTTTACAAATTTTAAGAATGTAGGTTTTTAGTTTGAGTTTTTTAAAATAAATTGTGTGCAAGATTATGAAACCTCTCACAATTTCACTGAGGGACAAATAAAGTTTAAATGGTATTACAAAAGAAAGGTGAGGTAAATTTGATTGGACACATAAAGTTTAAATGGTATTAAGAAAGAAAAACAGAGAAGTAAATAAATTTGATAAATGTTATGAGAAAACAGAAAAATAATAAGAAATAGTTATGTAAAATGAATAAAATAATAGAAGAGTGGTTGTGTGAAAATAGAGGTTATGGATTGTAAAATTATAAAATAAAATAAAATAAAATAAATGGGGGATTAAATAATAGAAATTGAAAGTAAAATAATAAGGGGATTAAAGGTAGAGACCTAAAGAGAAAGAACATCCAAGTGAACTTGGAAATAATAGGTGTAAATAAAAGATCAACAATGCAAGGAAGTTGGGGATTCATGAAAAATATCAAATTGTAGAATATAAAGAAAAGGTCGGAAAAATAAAAAGGGGAGTAAATATATAAAAATGGAAAAAGTAGGGATTAAGAGCCAACTATAAAGAACAAGTATTGAATCACAATCAAAGAAAGGGACGACTTAATGGCTAAGTCTATGAATAATGGGTTTCCAAGATTGACTAAGTTTGTAGCCATCTCTCGATTAAAATTGTTAGGATGTTTTTCAATTTCTAGTGCTTCATGAATGATACGAGAGGAGTAATAGGGTGCATATGCAAGAATTTTGGTTTGGTTAAAGCAAATAAGGTTTAGAATTGTGAGAGTGCTTTACAATCGCTGACTTGAAAATGTAGTTGTAGAAAGTGTCCACTATATGTCCTTTAAGGTGGGATTTGAAAGCTCTGTCAATTTTCCCAGTGTATGACTTTCCACAGGAGCATGGAATTTGGTAAACACATGGGCTTAGCATAGGGCCAGATTTATCTTTACGGTTCTAAATAAATGTTTACGAAAAAACTCACCTTACAAAGGCCCTTATGGCCAATGGCTACTTAACTTCTCAAATTAATAAATCTTTTTGATCTACTTCCCATTCAAAGTCTATTAATCCTCCATCTACTTCCCCACCCCTTGCTCTCATCTCTCCTCACATTCAAGACAACACAGACTAGATTTCAAAGATTTTGGCCAAAAAGAATATCAAAACTCTTTTTAAGCCATATAAAACTCTTAAAGATGTATTTAGAACCGCCAACAATTAATTTGGCCCTATGTTATGCCCAATTGTTTGCCAAATTCCATGCTCTTGTGGAAAATTATACATTGGCCAAACCGACAGATCTTGTAACATCCTCGTTTTCAAACTCCAAACTAGCGATGTATATTGTAAATGTGATGTATGGTTGAGAGCCAAAGTGATGTAATATGTAAATGATGCAAATGGAATATAACAAATAAAATGTATCATTATCTACAAATGGACACATATGGAGATTTAGGGGCTTAGTTTCCACAAGAGAGTGAAGGGGTCTAAGGGGGAGAGTTTACCCATGTCTATGAAACCCAAACTCATTTCTTTCCAAATTATTCTTAATTTGAATCTTCTATTTTCTATTGAGTGTTTCCAAACTCAATCATTGAGTTCATGTAAGAGGGTGGGTGTGAGAAGTCACATCCCATAGTTATTGAGAGCATGGGGGTGGAGTACAATCAGCTTGGGGAAGAGTGTAAGTCAAGCAAGAAAGAGAAAGAGAGAAATTTGTATGAGTAGAGGGGGCATAATTACACATTCACATTTTTGCATGGAGAACAGTTTTTACATGGATTTTTCTAGACAACAAAGGAATTCTAAGTGTTGAAGCTTGAAGATAGCCATAGTGGGCATGTTTAGTAGCTGTTTTGATCTATAATTTCATGGGAA
>ML789210.1:448860-459343 GCA_009831015.1 Picea engelmannii | reverse complement strand
CCAAAGTATGATATCAATACTACCCAAAACATCTCTACTAGGAGATCCAAAAAATTCTATTAGCTAAGAGCAGAAATGTTCAAGTACACACCAAACTCTATTCAATTTTTGGAAGGTAGCGATGACTTCCCTCTTCCTATCCATATTCAAAGTAAATACCAAACTTGTTACAACCAAGCTTTGAATGACGCTTGGTCGTCTTCCATGCCTGTGCCCGATGTTGGAACCAAATTCTCTTTTTGTGGTAATAGTTATATGATTTCCAAGTCTAAAATAGATGTTGCAAAGCTTGGGTTGTTTATCCTTTCACATGTATCCATTCCTCCCAAACAATCAATATCACTTATGCCATATTGTAGTCCTATTCATAGTCGGTTTGATTACTTGAATATTGTTAAATACAAACATAACATTTCCATGCATATTATGTACATGTATGGTTATGCTTATGGAAACTTTAACATTAAAAACATATTGTGTATCGATGGTCATCCATGAACTCATGTGAAAATTGCAGGGTTCATAAATAGTTGTAAGTCCTCATCATTTAGTGCAAATAGTTCATTTGAGGAACACTCCAATGACAAATAGTTCTTTATGAAAAGGAAGGCATCCATATTTGTTGTTGTGCATGAAATACATAGTTTGTCTCTTGGTAACATGTTGTTAATAAACTATAACTTTCGTAGACCACCAACTTCCCTTAAAAAATTCCTTGCATTGGGTCTACATTTAGACGTCCCCTTGGGGCGTAGGAAAAATATGATTGAGTAATTGTTTTTTTTGGATTTTCGATGGAACTAATGTAAATGTATTTCTTAATTCAACATTTGTTTTATAAAGTGGTTGGTTGCATGTTACAATCATTACATCAAAGATGGGGACTAAGCCCTATAACATCTACAAAGAGACTTTTGTTTGTTTTGTTTATTGATTTTTATTAATATTTTTTATATTTGTAAATATTAATATTAAATTAATTTAATTTAATATTCTTTTAACCTTAACAAATTAATTATTTTCTTCACTAACCAAATCTAATACTTACATTTCCTTATGAGGAGGTTCATGAACAATTATTATAACATTATCAATAAAATAAATGAAAAAATAACATTTTTTTTTGTTTGACTAGGGGAATTGACAACGAGCCGGTTTCATACTCGCGTGACATGGGGTCGGTTTTGACTGCTACCACTGTAAACCCTAGGTGCGCCCAACAGGCCCCCCAACCTGCACGCACATTTTTATTGAAGTTTGAACCCGTGACTTGCTAAACATCCCACATGCCTTAACGAAACGTGTGGTTTCCAACTGGTCTACACCCCGGGGGCTAATGAAAAAATAACATTTCATATGAGTGATTATTCAAATTAATTTCTTCATTCATTAAACAAATCCAATATTCCATACATGTTAATACAAAATCAATGAAATGCAATACATAACATATTTTGTTAATATAAGATTGAACTAATACTTACATACTTTTACATATTTTTTTATAGAAGATTCATGAAGTTGGTAATAGAGTTAAAAATTGTAAAACCATTTCATCGAAAGTGTATAGATCAAACTTTATTATTATATATTATTTATATTTATTAATTTAACCTTAATTAAAGAAATTCAATATATTATAATAGTTGAGTAATATAAATTAATAAAATATTTGGAAAAATTAAATATAATAATTGTGATTTTAGTAAATGATTAGATTATAGCTTTGTCTTGTAATCATTGAATAATAAAAATCAGTAAAATAAAATTATTATTACATCATCATTATTATTAGTGAATAATTATATCATAATGTTATTATTACAATATATGAAAAATACATAATTATTCAAATCAAAATCATTTCACTCGTCATATTTATGTATTTTTCTTTGTAAACATGTTTAATCAACACATTGTATCTTGTTGGACAACAAACAATTCACCTTGAAGAAGAATTAGACATTATATGAAATTAATGGTTATAAGTTTTTCATAAAACTAAAGTTAAACATTAGATATATGGAAACTCTAAATTCTAATGAGTGATACAAATCAAATTTGATTTAAAAACAGAGAAATCATTAGCATACACATAATACATTTTATAAATCAAACAACAACATCAACATGATTTGAAAAAACACAATATACATGTGTGTTATACTGTTTATAGCGCAACAGAACGATTAAAAGCACATTGGTGTGGATGTTATGTAAAAATGCACTGACAAACAATTTAATTGAAAAAATATATATGCAAATCTCCACAATTAAAGTTTTGCAGAAGAAATCACTCTTCAATGCCTCTCATAATTTAGTGCATAGACTCGATCCTCTTCCACTCCCTCAATGCTTTGGATTTATCTTCTCCTCCACGTGCTACTTGACTTCCTCCAAGATATTGTCTTTGTCATTCCTATAGCCATAATATGAACTCATGTCAATTTGTTTTTAAATCACATACCTACACCTCCTCTTATTCACCTTCGGGGGCTTATCGAATAGATTGTTGACATTGAGGAGGAATTTCATAGCCCCAAAGTATCTGTAATAGAGTCCCTATTGGTGACACTTGGAACATCAACTTCGTTCCCTTCCAAGTTCTTCATCTTGGCCTCTACTTTGGCATAATTAGGACTGATAAGCTCTACGATCAGAGCTTCCCAGTGCCCCTTTTGTTTGATCAACAATAGAGGAACCCTGGTGCATGTCTTAATTATAATACTCTATCAACCTTAAGAATGACCTAAGGCTCATATTGTATATTTATTAGAACTTAAGAAGCAAAATTGAAAAAAAAAATGATGATCCATAAGTTTCATGAGCATGTCATATCACTAAATATTAAGCATCGCCTTGGACTCAACTTGCACCTTCATGAGATATTCACTTGTGTATTTAATAAGAAGCTCTTGTTTCTTCTGTTAGCGATTATTTTTGTCTTAGGCACAAAATCACCCAGGTCTGCAGAATGACCGAGAAACACCCAAGCGCAGTAGCAGAAGGATCTCCTTTCTGGTTACGAGTCAAGTGAGCGGGAAAGGTTTTGTTGTCGACAACCGAGATCCATCCACGAAGCAGATCAACGGTCATCGGGATCTCAGGGCTACCAAGTTACCTGACATATAGCACCAAGGAAAGCTCCTATATTTCAAGGCTAAATCTGGGTCGTCCGATCCAGTGACGCGTGGCGCAGGATCCAGTCACACCGGTGTATCGGCATTCATGAGTTCAAGGGGTAAAATTTCCCATCTCTTTGCCTTTTGAAACCCCGAACCCTGAAATGCCAATAAGCGCCCTTCAAGGCCCACCCACGGTCCTAGCGCCAGGTCACATCAAGCGAGCCTGAGAACGAACACGGTCCCCTGTTAAGCGGAGAGTGCTACCTCGGTCGGTCATCTTAAGGACACGCAGCGCGCATCCGTGCCATTTCAACATTCAGGAGTTCATGGGGTGAAGGTTTTATGTCTTTGAACATCAAGAAACCCCGACAACGCTGAAAACGCCGAAACTGGGACCCATGACATCACAAAGCATTTTCATCCGTCCATCTAAAGGAAACACCTGGCAGAAAATTGGGCCATCTTGGCATTTCTCCCATCGCGACTCCAAGGCACAAAGGGCAGCTCTGTTATGTACCGATGCACGAGATGCCGGGAGAGTCCCTGGCCCGGGCCCACAGCAGCGTCGGGTGAGTTCAAAACCGTCAGATCCCAGAGGGACGCATGGCACCAGATTGATCCGTCTCGACGTTTCGCTCATCACGATTTCAAATTTCAGGAGTATCTCCTTCCCATTCGCGAACGCCGAAAGCACGAGGTCACAGTCTATGGTCACTTGGAGGGAGGAGCTGTGTAAAGAAGTCCAAAGGCACCGAGTTCAGTTACAGAGGGGATCATCGCGATCTCCAGGCGCCATCTGACCCGATCTCAGTACTGTTTCTAGCATTGAAGTAAATGAAGACAAGAGCGGGTGGTTGAAACCTCATTTCATTCATTAAGTGAGGAGAATGGAGATTCTGGCGAGCCGCCTGCTCGCAGAAGTCCTGTGCATCAATTTTCTCAAAGAAGTCATGCCGAATTCCTCGACTCGACAAAGAAGTCTGCACACGCTAGCCCAACACTTAATGGCTCAGCTACCCTCCTTGCAGGAGCCATGCGTAGTTAAGATGGCGCTTAAAGAAAGATATCGGTACGAGTTTGACTGAAGGGACACCAAACCTTGGGTGACCGGGCACGCCTCTATGAGGTGAATTTTCCTGAGTATATATACTCAGTCTTTGTATTTTTGTAAGCATCGATGGTAGAGCAAAGCTCCCGACTGAAAAGCTTCAATAACCATTCTAGTTCTTTGGTTGTGCATCTATATATGAGATTTCTTGTTTTATGACAAACATTTTTCTACTTCATCTAAGCTTTCATCTCATACTAGAGAGTTCATGGACGACTGATTCGCATGAATTGTTGCAATTATGTCATGATAAAGGATTTATCATTGCATCGTTGTATTCTTTGGTTTTCTGTGTTTGAATGTAAGAGGATCTTGCGTTAAAATGCTTTCTTCACCAGTCTGCTAGAAACCTGATGTTTATGACAGACCTTTGCACTCTTCTTATACAAGTCTTCCCCCTGCTCACCCTTATTACAACTTACTGTTTGAAGTTTATCTAAGACCTCGCTTACCCATGCATGCCTGGCCTAGTTTCAGAGTTGAAACGATATGGTTCTGAGTTTACTTCCATTTGATCATCCCTTTTATAAACAAATCGTGACATTAAACTGATGGGTGTCGGGCTCTGCTCCTGCTGCAATCCAGGAGTGACTTCCGACGCTAACATTTCTGGCACCGTTGCCGGGGATGAAGTTGAATATTTTCCCCGGGATTGAACGACAATGATTAACTGATTCTGAAGGTGCATCAGATATCAGAATTATCAAGATTGTTGTTTTGCACCTGGCAAATCCATTGTGACGACCCCACTGGGGCGAAACTGCCATATTAATTGTGGCTTTCAGAGGTAGGCATACACGGTCTCATCCACAATTGCCTCTAGCTACGCCTGAAACAGATCCAGAAGCGGTGCTCAGAAGGGGAAAGGCCTCTGAAGAAGAAGCGTCCACCACTGAACCAGGTAATCCACCATATCTTTATGTGGGAACTCCTTTTTCTCCTCCTCAGTTTCTTGACAGACCTGTTTCTGAAGTTTCCCGTTTCCTAAATTTCAGGAGTGTTCCTGTTGAGTTTTCCTCTCCTGGTTTGCGACCGGAGGGACATGACCTTGTCACTCCCCTCTCCCCTGAAACTGTACCTTGGCGTGGACTCAGGACCAAAGACAATTTCCCCACTCCTTTCTTTACTACTCCTGTGCAAAGAAAAACACCTACTGACTTGAGCTCATTAGCCTTCTCCTTAAATCCCCTCTTGTTTCCCACTCCACTTCGAGAATCATTCCTGGTAGCCCCCTCGCGAACCCCTTCTCCTCCCAGTTCTCCTTTGCCTAATATTCCTATGGCTGGTGCTAATCCCCCTTTGAATATAATGGACGCCATAGTTGCTGCCATATATGCTCCCTTAGTCCTACCCCATCCTATGAATCCTCTCCCTACTGGAGACTACTTGAAGTACATGCCCAAGTTCACTGGGGAAGGAGACATAACTGTCGAAGAGCACTTGGCTGCTTTCTACAGTTATGCGGACAACCTCAACATTGAAAATGAAGATGTCTGGATGAGAGTCTTCGTCCAGAGCCTGGATGGCAAGGTGAGGAAGTGGTTTAGAGGATTGGCTCCAGGGTCAATTGTTGGGATTGAAGCTCTAGATAGTGCTTTTCTGAGGCAGTGGGGAGATAGGAAGGATTTCATGTATTACATGACAGAGTTCGGGTCTTTGAAGAAGATGGATGGAGAGTCTGTCTCTGACTTCTCCAAAAGATTCAATAATATGTATAATAAAATCCCTGCCGAAATAAAGCCTTCAGAAGCCTCGGCCAAAATTTCTTATGCTAGTGCATTCGACCCCGATTTCTGCCTGTTATTGAGAGAAAGAAGAGCCACCTCCTTGGTTCAAATGCAAGATGCAGCCATAGAAGTGGAATCTAATGTATTAGCAGTTGACAGACTGAGAAACAAGGCCGATGCATATAGGAGAAAGGGAAGGTCGAAAGCCTCGACTTCTGACCCATCAGTGCCCCACCCTCAAGTGGATGAACTGACCAGGATGGTGAAATATCTGTCTGCAGAGATGGAGAGAATGAGGGTGGAAGGGAGGCAAGCATACAAGGGCCCTTAGAACGCCGAAAATAAAGGAGGTTTCAGGAGGCCAAATAATTTTACTCCCCCGAATGTGCAAAGAGAGAAGGGAAGAGATAGAGAAGACCAGAAAATCCAGACCCCTTTTCAAAACAATTTTGTGGCCGAGGGAGAAGAAGAGGAAAGAAATGAGCTGGATCCTGAAATCCATTGCTTTGGGGACACTCCTCCTTTTCCTCATCTCACCCAATCAACATACGAGGAGTCTCTCATGGATAGTCAGTTAAATGAACTGAGAAAGGGAGACAAGGCTAGTGGCAGCCTAGGCATATATGATCTGAGGTCAAAGAAAAAGACTACAGCGCCTGACATTCCTGAGAATTCCACCAAGACAGAGAAACCTGCCAATGAAGCAGCAGACAGTCACAGAGGTAAGAATACCCAACCCCTCTCTCCCATTATCCAGACTCATTCTCCCGAAATAAGAGAAATCACAAAGCTCTCATCTTCTTTTAATTTCGAGCATGAAATTCAAAAAATCAGAATCCCTGTGCCCCTGACATAATTGATTAAACATGAAGGGTTCAAAAAATTCTTCTCTGAGATTTTACAGTCTGAGGTCTCAAGCCTTCCCACAGATTCCATCAATTTGAAAGATGAAAAACTTGCAATTATTTTAGGTCCTATGGTAGAAGATAGGAATGACTCATCCCCTCCCTTCTACACTTCCTTGAGCATACATGACAAGGTACTGCACAACTGCTTGATGGATTCAGGGGCTTCTCACAACCTCATGCCCAAAAATGTCATGGAAGAATTAGGGTTAGAAGTCACTTGAGCCTATCATGACCTCTATTCTTTTGACTCTAGGAAGGTTCAATGTCTCGGGGTTATCAAAGACTTGGTCGTGACCTTGTTTCAGTTGCCCATGAAAAGTGTGGTCATGGATATTGTAGTGGCTGATGTCCCTCCCAAGTTCGGTATGTTGTTGTCAAGATCTTGGATAAAAATACTGGGGGGAACCTTGCAGATGGACCTCACATATGCTACTATCCCAGTGTTTGGAGGAGAGCATATATTGCAAAGGGTAACCGATGCATCTAGGATTTCCATGATCGACGGTTTTTCTGGCTATAATCAGATATCAGTCATGCCTGAGGACAGAGAGAAGACAACCTTCACCACTCCTTGGGGCACATTCATGTATGCTAAAATGCCATTTGGGCTAATGAATGCAGGAGCAACGTTTCAGTGAGCCATGGATATAGCCTTCATCGGAGAAAAAGACCAGTTTGTAGTGATCTACCTAGATGACATCACGGTCTTCTCCAGGTCTGATAAGGAGCACCGCTGCCACTTAAGGAGAGTTTTCTCGAAGTGCCAGAGATTTGGTCTTTCCCTAAATCCAAAGAAGTCCATGTTTGCTATGAAGGAGGGGAAGTTACTAGGCCATATAGTATTAGCAGAGGGAGTGAAGATTGATCCTAGTAGGGTAGAAGCAATTCAAACCTTATCGCTTCCCAGGTCCAAAAAAGAGGTTCAGGCCTTTTTGGGGAAGATTAATTTTCTAAGGAGGTTTGTCTCAAATTTTGCCGAGCTAGTGAAACACATCATGACCATGCTCAGGAAGGGAAACGAAGTGAAATGGACCGCTGAGCCCATGACATATTTTGACCAAATAAAAAGGGCATTGACTGAGACATCTGTGCTAATCAATCCTGACTATTCCAGAGAATTCCTAATTTTCTCCTTTGCTTCTTTTGATACAGTAGCAGCGGTCTTGTTGCAGAAAAACGAGGAGGGGCATGAGCAACCCATCGCCTTCTTTAGCAAGGCATTAAGAGATGCAGAGACCAGGTATGAGATCATGGAGAAGCAGGCCTATGCCTTAGTGAAAGCCCTCAAAGATTTCAGGATCTACGTCTTGCATTCGAAGGTGACAACATACGTTCCTTCATCTTTCGTAAAGGACATTCTTGTACAACCAGACATAGATGGGAGGAGAGGCAAATGGATAGAAAAAATTCTGGAATTTGACTTGGAAATAAAGCCCACCAAGTTGGTTAAGGGGCAAGGTCTAGCCAAGCTACTAGCTGAATCCAATTGTGAAGACTTGGGAGTTAGTTTCATCAACGCTCGCTCAGGAACTCAACAAGCTGAGTTACCCAACCAACGCTCTCAAGATGGCTTATCGCTAGCAGATTGCGCCTGGTATATTGACATTCTATACTTCCTGCAGGAGTTGAAGCCCCCCGATGGAATGGGTAAAAGCAAAGCGAGAGATTTAAAGCTCAAGGCGGTCAGATATTGTCTCATTGACCAAATCTTGTACTGGAAAGACCCTCTAGGGGTACTTTTGAGATGCCTGGACCCGCAAGAGGCCCAGAAGGTTATGTTTGATTTTCACAGTGGCCTTTGTGGAGGTCATCATTTCTGGAAGACCACAACTCACAAGATACTCCGAGCTGGGTATTATTGGCCCACTTTATTCCCGGATGTCTTCCGAGAAATCAGAGCTTGCATCAAGTGCCAAAGGTTCTCAGGAAAGCAACAACTCAAACTGCTGCCATTGAAGCCTATAGTATATTCAACACCTTTTCAACAGTGGGGGTTGGACTTCATTGGAGAAATTCACCCTCCCTCAAGTGGTCAACACAGATGGATCCTGACTGCAACAGATTATTTCACCAAGTGGATAGAAGCTGTCCCCACTAGAAGCGTATCACACAAAGTAATTATCAGCTTCCTGGAGGATATCATAGCCAGATTTGGCTGTCCCAGCAGGATCGTCACCGATAATGCTGCTTCTTTCAAGTCTGAGCCTCTAATTAAGTTCTGTGAGCAGTTCCAGATCTCACTAATTCATTCCACCCCCTACTATCCCCAGGGCAATGGTTTAGCAGAGTCCTCCAACAAAAGCCTAATATGGATCATCAAAAGACTGTTAGAAGACAACAAAAGGGCCTGGGATTCAAAGTTGAAGTTTTCTCTGTGGGCTGATTGTGTGACAATGAAGAAATCTCTGGGCACTTCGCCTTTTCAGCTAGTCTACGGAGCAGAGGCGGTTTTCCCTACTCAACTCGCCTTACCTGTGGAGAAATTATTTCAAGACTATGATGGAGAAACATATCATATGATCAGAAGGATTCATCAGATAGTAGAGGTGCAACAGATCAGAGAGCAGGTAAGGACCGTAGCTCATAGTCACCAGGAAAAGATCAAGCAGGCTTTGGACAGGAAGGTCAGGAAGAAAGGGTTCGAGATCAGGGATGTAGTGTCCCCAAGGCCGAGCCCCGTTACAAATCATGTTATATGCAAAGAATTGTAAATATGTTCTATAGGCTGGTGAGCCAAGTTTTGTATAAGCTATAGGCTTATGAGTTTTGTTAGGCCAGGGAGCCTAAGAGTTGAAGGCTAGGAGCCTGTTGATGTACTCGCATGTATGCAGGTCAATTAATAAAATATAAATACCTCCAGTGCAGACCGACCACGATGAAAGAGTGATGGGGGACTGAGCATCCACAGAGTGGGCAAGGGATCAAGGGGCTGAAAGGTGGGAAAGGGGCTGAGTGATGAGCCTAGGGGCTAAGCCTAAGGGGCTTAAGCCTGGGAAATAATATTTTAATATTATTTCAAAAAGAGACATGTGCATTTCTGTTTACCCTAAGTTCCTGGCAAGGAGGGAACGTGCAAAGGGGATGCACGCTGTGATATGCATGTAGTTCCCAGGGTGACAAGTGTCATCCCTGGTGCATGCAAATATAAGCCCTGAACGGAACCATGGGTGGGGACTCTCCTCCATTCTGAACCGAACCTCTGTGCGTGGAACCCATACGACCTCTGTCGAATATCCAGATTATCTCTGAAAAACCGTTAGCTGTGTTTGCCTGAGGAAAACCGTGCAATAACCCTTGCAGAGCTATGAGTCTGTGGCTATTCCAGGCAAACCCAAGAACGCATTTCCTGAACCCGAATCCCCTGTGTTAAACTCGAGTGGAAGAATCCCTGGTTGTTCAGGGAAAGCTGAGCTAGCCTGGGCGTGAAGCCTGCTCCAAAATCATCCCGTGAGATTATCCTGTGACAACTGAACCTTTTTGGGAAGCCTTGTCTGTGTTTTCCCATGGATTGATGTGACTACGCAGTGCTGGACTGCGTGAGGCTTGTTGGCCTGTGAGCGACTCCTCCAGGTGAGAGAGTGCGCAGAGGGAGAAGAGAACTCTTGGAAGGAACCC
>ML789210.1:405496-417458 GCA_009831015.1 Picea engelmannii | reverse complement strand
TGTGGATGTGTCAAGGGAAAACTATTTGGTCTTTTGGTATTTATAGAGGAACCTTTCCAAGTAATCCTCTAGGCTTTCCTCCTCAGATTGTTGCATCTTTAATATGTCATTCCTAGCATCTCTAGGTCTACAATAGTCCTGATATTTTTGGAGAAAAGTTGCCTTCATGTCATCCCAAGATAAAATACTATGTTCCCCTAGACTCATGAACCATCTTAATGCTGAGTCTTTTAGTGTGGTTGGAAACAATTTCAATTTTTTAGCATTGTATGTGTAATTATAACTTCTGCATAATATACCATTAAAGTGAGGCAATGATGACATCTAAATATTCTTCATGGTGACATTTCTGGTAATGTCCAATATTGGAAACCCAAACATCTATGTCTCATTGTTTTCATTCCCTTCTTCATTTTCCATATTTCCGAACAAGAATTTATAGGTTGCAGGTGATGTTTCCCCACTGGGTGATAGTTCAACCACTATATTGGTTGGGATATTTAGGTTTTCCAATACTTTATGCACTTCTCCAACTACAAATTCAACTTCTTCTACTACTGCTTTTGTTTCTTTTCCAATTCCTTCTTTTGATTGGGTCGTCACTGGTCCTCCTGCTACTTGTTGTGATATGTTTCCAAATTGCACAATAGATTTAGCTTCAGGGTCTCTTAATGTATTTTCAATTACTTCTTCTGAACTTTATCCCATGAAAATCTTTCCTGCATAGCGGTTAACATAATTAGTGGGAGGGGTTTTTCTTGGACCAAATAAGTTCTCTGGATTTTTTTTTGTAATAAATATGCCTTTACTATCTCTAAGTCTGGTCATATAAAAGAAAAATATCTAGTGATAACACAACACAAATCCTAACTACTAAAGGAAAGAGGACAACATATATTTGGAGCGACCCCACCAAAGTGGATGCACAGGTTCTTACCTTTCATCTTACCGTCTTCTCTCCACCCTTAGGTCGTCCTTAAAACCAATCCAAAATCATCAAATCAATCTAACACAAACACTTCCTATTACCATTTACAACTCCCCAACAACGACGCCAAAATGTTGGTGCAATTATATGTAGAATATATTGCCAATCATTAATATGTCAATCAGGATTTGTAACAACAAAGTTGCTACACTATATGTGCCAGAAACAAGTGATCTTAATCTAATCGATAAACATATTATTTCTAGATCTAAAACTCTATTTCAATCCAAAGACTAATCACACCTTCAAGGAATGAAAATCCTTCTATATAAGGGAACACCAATCCTTTTATCTTAAATTAAGTCTTATCATTCAAAAAGCTTGACAAAGAACACACTTATAGAATTCAACAAGTTTCTGATAGAGGAAAGAGAGTTTCCCACTTACTAGTTCATGAAATATAAAGGAGGGAATCCTATCCTTTTCCTGCAATGCTTAAGACTTTATCAATTCCTATCTACCTCTCCACACTCAATCAAATGCAACATATGAACAAATTCAAACTCAGACACTTTCTGAACATATCACAACTTCTAGGGAATTGTTTAATTTAATAGACTAGGAACAAAAATCCATTTATCAATCAATGTAATGCGAAAGATGGATTATCAGATTACTCTAGTGCTAACACACTTCTACAGTTCAAGATAAATGACAAATTTAGAAATCACACTTCAACAATGTAACTAATTAACCACTACAAGTTGTTGAAAGTAAACTAAATAAACGACTTACATTTTTGGTGCACCCCACTCATCATACCTCAATTCACATCTCATTCAAACCAAAGATTGGATTATACTAATTACATGATGAAGAACAACTAAATTTAAGGTGATTACAAACTAGTACCAGATCATGCCACACTAGTATAGGAACCGGATATACACTACAATTTTACAATAAGCTCACCAAGTTGGACCAGTGTGTTGAGGAAAATATATGAATGATCTTACTCAAGCATTTTGAGATTCTGCTTGGCTAAAGAAAAATAGATGAGAATGCCACCCTATGTTTATAGCCATCAAAATTAATATCCTAACTCACAAGTATTGATTACAAGTGCTTAGGCTAGTCTTTTTAGAAATAAAAGCTTGCTGGAAAATTCATTATAATATGATTTTCTGAATATAATAGTTGCTGAAATAAATGCAGTGACAGAAGTAAAGACACCGAGATGATAATCAAGACAGATGAGACATAAATCAATCCTTTATTTCATTCCAATTCATCAAAGAGTCATTCTCTTTACAAAATTTCGTGAAGAAGTTTTGGACCAAAGTCAAACTTAGATGTCCCCGATGAAACATACAAAAGGACATCTAACAGAAAATCAAAATTGAACTCTAAAAGCTGGATCAAATTGCCACATATTGCTGCCCACTTGATTCTGCACAATAGCCTTTATCAGTCATCAAAACTAATTCACAAACAGACCATTCTACACAGACTATCAAAGATAGATCAACACCTATGAAAAACAAGTGTCTGAATGATGTAATTCAACCCTGAATATTGTTGTCTACAATAAGACCCCGCTATCATAAAAAAAAATTAGGCTTGTGATCAATTAAGGAATGAATGAAAACTGAACTATCTCAACATAAACTCAAAGATAAAACCTTAGTATGCTTCTCCTTCTATCCTCCTCTTGTTCCTCCCTTTCCTTTTGCCTTTAAGCAAATTAGAATTGGTTGAAGTATTTGAACTACCTCATTAGTTAAGTTAACTAAAAGCTTAACCAACTTTTTAGTTAGGGGGGAAAGTAGTAAATCATAATAAGGGTTTTAAATAAATAATAACTAGTAGGTGGGACCCCTTGTGACTCCCTTTGGCTCTTAACAATCATAACATAACTAGTTAACTAAGAAAAACACCCCTCCTTGTGACTCCCATCATCACATTCACATTTGACAATTTATCTCATTGATATTTGAAGTTATTTAAAAATAAATAAGAAAATATATTACTCATATATCTAAAGAAAACATGTTGTCCAAAACTTCTGAAGCCATCTGTCATCAACAATAAATAAAATAAAACTCAAAAACCATATTTTCCACTCTGAGATGCAATCTTTCCTTGATTACTGATGTCAACCTTTGATTTCTCTGAATTTGCCTTTGGTTGCGCTGAGCCTTTACGCATAATCTCGATGATCACATGAGAAAAAACGTCCCTCAAATGCATCTGGGACGACACAGATTTATTAGAGCCATTGGAGGGTGAGGAAGGGGAAGCAATGAATTTTCCTTTTTCAGGGGCATGGTGGGCCTCAGTTTTCAATCTTTTGCTAGCATGGGAGGATTGCACTGGTGAGTGGGTAGGGGCTACTCAGACAATATGATTGTTAGGCGGGGGAACAAGTAATGATAAATTGGGCCAGCCACGATGTTGGGAGACTGTCGGGTGGACAATATCTTTCCATCAGTCATTTTTAGGAACCTCGGGTTGCAATGAGACATGAGGGGGCATGGGAATACCAGGGGCTTGTGGAGCTTGGAAAGGAGGCCTTTCAGGCCTAGGCTGGACCACTCCTTGCCCAATCCAATTGAAAAATCTGGCCTGAAACAACTGTCCTAATTCTTGCAAGTCAACATCAAAGTGTATGGAGAATCTTGGCCTTCTTGGGCCTCTATTCCAATTATCTCTTCCCTGGTTGCCTCTGCCATGCGTACCTCGGCTGAAAAATCGCATTCCTGCATGCATGATTGATTAAAAAATATTTATTTTACAACCATACATGACAACTCCTAAAAAATGTGAAATAGACTTTGGCTCAACAACATATCAGACTCATGCAATCCAATCCATATAAATTGTTTAACTATTGTCAATGAGCAGGGGGTGAACAAAAGGTCCTGGGATATGCGAGGGGTTTGTATTGAGAGAAACATGATAAAATGAGGGGGAAAAGAAACATGGTTACTTCTCAAAGACAACAAAAAATCAACTGTAATGCAAACCAACGAACATATCACTGTGATCCAACCAAGAAACTGTGATTTCAAACTACTTCAATACATAACTCTTCTTGACTGTAATTAAATTTTAGAACAGGGAGTGAAAAATGAATGTGGGAAGGCGATGGGGTTGTAATTAGCAAAAAGCGAAATAATGGTAGGGAAAGAGAGCAGATAATGTTCATAAAGTTGATTAAGTGATCCATAAAACCATTCCATATCCAGTGCAAAAGATCCAATACCAACCAAATGATTGTTGTGATCAATTTAAAAAACTACTGTGTAAAATTCAATCAACTCTGTGTATTAACTTGCTCAATGTTCATCAATAAATATTTAACGCAGTGTCATCAAAAGAAGACAATATACCTTCCATAGCAACCTGTAAAAGAGTTTTGTTTATTCTCATTTTCCCACTTACTGTTTTAAAACAATTTCCAAATGAATACACAATCACTTATTTCAACTTTGTTCAGCATAAAAAATCAACCACTTTCCCTGAAATATTTCCTTAATCAAACACAGACACAAAAGCATGCCCAATTTCATCTTTCAATTCCAATTAGCAATTAAATTGTAACAAGACCATACTGCCACATAACCCTTTTCTTTCATCAAACATGCACAGTGGACAATAAAACACAATTATCAATATAATAATCTTTTCTTTCCATTTAAACACACAATAACAACAGTCACCATTCTTATCAACAAAAACACGAGATTATTTCTGACTGTACAGGTCTAATTACTCTGAATTTAAACATCCATGATGCTGGGATATCAATCCAATACAATGAGGCAACAACATTATGCTCGATCTTATCTCACAAATTGATCAAATTGCAACAAAAACATATTGTTTAAAAAAAAACCCGTTACCATCTCTGATGGCACAATCAATAATATTCATAACATATACAATGGTTTTCTATGCCATAATTACCGCGATTTCAATACTCCCATTGGAAATTTAAAACACATAGTCACAACAATCATTAACTCAACCTAACATGCTGTAGGAAGGCTACACATACCCACGCATCATGCGCGAAAACATTGTTGTGACTTAATAAATTAAAACTAATGCTGGGTTAAGAATTCAATAATCACCATGTAAAAGATATCGACTGTGCATTCGATCTCATTTCTCCAATCAACCAATTAACAATGATGAGCTTATCAATTAGACTGTTATAATAACCAATTGAAGTGACTAAATACCAATAACCACAACCACTGTTAGGATAATCAAAAGAGACGGGCCAACAATAGAACGCCATTGGTGATGCACCACTAACTCATAACCATCAACCATGTATCCAACATGACATAACAGGTTCCCTTTATCAGAACTGAGCTTTGAGTAATCAAGGATTCACCTCGTGGACCAACATAGGGAAAATAGAATCGACCCGCACCATCGAGTGAGAACTTCCAACGGTGCACACACAAGGCATACCACCAATAACTCGCAGACAGGGTGGCAACTCATGTGATAGGATAGACTATGAATAGAGGAGCAAGGCTTCACTTTGGTTCTGTAATAACCCATAGAACACGTAGGGTATAACCCTCATGGTTTTCCCAATCAACCCAAGAATGCCGAGATAAAACAGAGCCGAGGAGTAGCAATCAACCTTAAGCAAGCCCCTTGGCATAACCACCATCGTAACCTACTGCGCAAACATCAACAACATGAACGAACCCATGCCCAAGTGAAATGATACGCAGTGACACAAGTGTTTCAAACCTAGTAAACCCCATAACAATGAACGACTGGGTATGGTTAAAAGAAGGTGTGGATACGGCCAACCCATCTGGACTGAAAAAAAACCCATTGAACTAAGACCAAGATGACAGAGAGCCTTCATGGCTTCTAACACCCAGAATGATTCGTAAAACTGTGACTTCAAACATTACTGCAATGAAAACCACACCGACCATCTATTCCAGAAAAATATCACAATTTTACATAGTTTCCAGTCTTAATGAAAGCACATACCCATACATCTCGAGCCAATATCTATTTCATAACTGGAGCAGATTCATGGATGGAGAAAAGACATACCTGTAACCAAGATCACCTTAATAACGCGAGCTTGGCTGAGCGGTTCTTCCTCTGCTTGAAAGTTGGTGCCTAATCACAACAAAGCACAGTTGAACAATTAATTCCAAGCTAGGGTGACAGACAATGGAAGGAGTATGAGTGACGTACAATAAATGCATGTCGCCTCCACCCCCACTCATTCAATTCCTTAGTACACGCCAACCAACCTTCCATTAATTCGCTTAATAAATCTATGCATCGAACTTAACACCCATCACTTGTCAAATGCGCCACCCATATCACATTTAACCATTTCCAACTATACCATAACACATATCAACCATGTTTCATATAACTCAATAATTCACATAGCTATTAACTTGTTAGCTAGGATTAACAATGATCTTTTAATTTCAATGCATGTAGAGTAGCATATCAACATAGTTTAATATCTTCCTTTTTCCCTTGTTACTAACATGTCTCTTGTGCAGGTGTCACAGTAATGAATCCAGGAACATATAGCAAGGATAAAAATGGATAACATAGGCCATCGTAACATGAAATTAGAGCCTAGAGCAATTGAAACAACACACAACATGCTTAATCCATCATTCATTTGTCACAATCATAACCACAAATAATATGCCTTATTCATCGCCAATAAAATCAATATTTCATCAATCATGTAGAACCCTGTAAACAATGTTGAATAGCAACATAAACATGAAATAAGAACCAGTTCTAATCTCCCAATCTACAAGGGGGTCCCACCTACTAGTATTATTTATCTTGTTATCTTATAATAATAGGCTTTAGCAATACTTTGCGGGCAAAACCTCGTTGCGATTTTTAATCGTCAAAAAACTGGCGACTCCACAGGGAAATTTGTTTTCAATAGATTTAGAACTCAGAAATCATTTTTTCGCAGACCAAGAACAACAAGTCAAGAAGATATAACCAAGAAGATTATGCAACAGGGGGAAGTGAGCGGATTTAATGGAAAAATTACCGGGAATTCGGGAATAGCTCATGAAAAGTGTTAAGTATGAGGGGTTTTACCACTGTGTGCATAATCGTTCAACCGAGATCGACCCTTAACTTCAAGGAGAAATTTTATGGACTCGCTCTCTTAAATTCTCAAATGGATGAAGAAAAGGAAAGAATAAGCGGGAGATAACCAATTCTTTATAAGACAACAGTGAAAGCAAATAAAAATAATCAAGTGTGCTTCAAGGAAACATCGTGACAGCTGTGTAATATTGATTTTTATTGACCAACAATATCTTGCAGGAGTGACACTGTGGCAGAACTGATCCAATGTATTATTCTTGACCAAAATCAATAAAAAAGATGAAAACGTAATAAAAATCGTAACAGAATAAAATTGCATAATTTAAAACAGCAGAAATAAAATGACAGAAATGTAAAAACAGTAAGATATGTTCTAAAACAGAAAGCATAACTCAAACTACTGTAAAAGCAGAAGGAAAATAACACAAAATGAAAGCAGAGCTAAGTTACTAGTATACAAAAAATCCAAACAACGTTAGCATTCTTCACGTTGGTCCCACATAATGTTTTAAGTGAGAACAATCAGTACTGTAGGAAAGCAATTGCTCCTATAAATCCTTTAGAATGTAAGAGTTAGTATGCAAGACAAAAGCAATTTTGAACGGACCTAGAAATAACACTTGGAGCTCTGGGGTAATAATTAGCCCTTTAACGCGCACAATCAAATCATCAAGATAGATATGGACATTGATCAATTCATCTAGAGTTGTTTGTATAGGCATTTTAAAAGTGGTACTTGCATAAGGTAAGACAGAAATCATGCATTTATCAATCATGGTACCCAAATTAATGATAAGAGTGGTTTTGTGTGCATCTGTCCCCTTTCCCTTGATTCGGCTGTAACCCAAAAAATTGTCAAGTAAGGGGCTCATCTGTGACCTCACAACTGCTACAGAATCATTTCCATTTTAATAGGAAAGGAAGGGTTTTCCATAATAGCCTAACTGAATGTGTGGAAATTAATGCAGGTTCTAACATGATTAGTGACCTTCGAAACAAGTCCCCAATTGGAAACCCATTCAGGGTACTTGACCAGAAAAATGATCCCAACCCTTAAGGAATTTTCCAACTCCCTTTGAAGAGTTTATTTAAATGAAGAGTTAATGAGTCCTTGTTTTTGCATAACTAGTTTCATGCCCTCTTTGATGGGGATAGCATGTGGTATAAGACCATGATCAAAACCACAAAGTTCCTCATAAGACTAAACAAAAACATCCTGAAATCCACCAAGTATCTTGGCAAACTTCGTTTCTTCTTTATCAGAATATTGGGCCCTTATTTTAACATTCCTTGAAGATTCAGGTGCCCCAATGTCCAAGGAGATGGTTTCACCCACCTTCTTTCTTGACTCCTCTTCTTTTTGTCTCTCTTTATTGCCTACATCACTCGAAGGAAATGAACTCTTTAGAGGAGTCAGGCCCTTAGGGATCTTGTTGTCTTCTATGAATATAATTTCCTTGGTCTTAAGAGGTTCATCTAGAATGAGAGCACAAATGTTCTCGTCGTTAGGGAGGGCCTACCATGATTCTATATTGTCAGGTATATGTGGATGATATAGAGGTTGAAAAGTACAATCAAGCCTGTGTGGTAAAATTTGCCGATTAGGAGAGGCTGCAAAAGCAGCTAACCGATCAACCATTGAATTCAACTCCCTCTTAACATGAGTGATATTGAAAGATAACAGGTTTGAGATAAGTGCCCAAATAGTTTGGGTATATCGTTTTATCAACTTGTCGCAAGGAGAGTAAATTTTACATACAAGATTCACAACAAGCTTGGAATCCCCAAAAAATCAAAGGTGACCACAACCGATATTATAGGCGTTCTCAATGCCTAATTATAAAGCATCAAATTCAGTGACATTGTTAGTGCAAGCGAACTCCAACCTGTAAGTTATGGATTTTCCCTATAGGAGAAATCAATATAATGCCAGATCCGTTACCTTCATTAGAGCATGAACCATCAAAGTGCATGTACCACATACCACCATCTAAATCAATTTGTTCCATGGGAATGTTATCCTCCTCAGAAAATATGGAATACACCCCTAGGTCCTCTTCGATATATTTTACATTAGGCCGTGGGATACTCTCTATGGAAGGTGAAATAATTCCCTCTCTAAGGACTATAATGTTTTTACTGTTCCAAGGAATGGATAAATGTGTTCCGTCGAGTGAGAGATATCCACCCGTTAAGGCTTTCCAATCTCTTCCCAAGATGATTGAGTAATTTCTTACTGGCATATCGATTACTTGAATACTAAGGGTTGTCCTTATTTCAGGGTGTGCGCACAAAAATAAGGTTACATCCTTAATCTCACCTATGGTCGTTTGTTGTAGACTATTATAGGAGATAATTCTTCTGGCATTTTCATTTGTACAAGACAAGCCTAGCTCTTCCATAATAATATTCGACATCACACTTGGGCCCAAACCGCCATCAATGAGGCAACAATGGGATATCTTATCCATAATCTTTACAAAAATATAAAAAGGGGGATTTTTTTACAGGGTATCTAAAGTTATGTACACCTACTTTATTTACAGAGGAATCCTCTTCATTTACCTCTTCAGAAATATTGGCTACAATGGAAGCTTTTCCTTCCATGAATTGTTTCAGATGCATATGTTGTTCAGGGACGACAACCATGTCCAGAAGGGTTGCATCTTCTTTGATGTTGGCCAACTGATTCAAGATATTGTACTTGGAAGAGGGGAGAAGGGAAGTTGTTCCTTGACTGTCAGGAACCTTAGGAACCTACACAGTAGCAACGGGTGAATATGAGCTCAAGATAGAAGAATTGCGTGGATGATCAAATTTTCCCTTGGGAGCATAGGCTTTGTTCCTAGTATTGGTGATCATGACATCTTCTGGCTCTACAAAATATAGGACAACGATAGTAGTTTCTGGTCTTTTACCAAAGATATTATCTCTGGCACTTTTCCTTACCTCACATGTGTCTTCCTCGTGGTGTTACTCGTAGAAGTTACACCAACTGCGAGGCAAGATAGCTTTAGGCTGGAAATTATTTTCAATCAGATTTCTATAGGGGGGTGCAGAAGAGGATGAAGCTCCAGAAGTGAGAGGTGAGATAGTTCCGTTTCGCTTGAACACTATCATACAATTATTCAAGTCTTATAATAGTTGTAAGAGGGCGAACATGTTTGTCTGTTTAACCGATTCTCCCCGAGGAAGACCTGTTCTTTCAAGCTGTTTTTCATACTCTGAACAAGTATGCAGAGCGGAAGCGAGATTATGAATGGAGTTTTCCTCAAGCCTATGATGGTAGGGGGAGGGTAATGCATTGTAGTAATGCATGAAATCGGCTTGGTTCTGAGGTCGAATGAGTTCAAGGATTTGATTGTATAACTTAGTGAAATGAAAGTTGAAGGATTTGATGGTTTCATCATCCTTATAGGTGACGTTATTATATTCCCGTAACTTCTTGACTGGTCTTTTAGATTGCCCATAAGTGGATCTGAACCAATAGATTAAATCCTCCCAAGTGGACAAAATCTTAGGAGGAAGGTCGAAGAAATTGGCCGTCACCTTTCCTTCCAATGAATTGACGAATAAGCGCATGCAAGTATCATTGTCATTGGCTCCTATGTTGTGACCGACATTAGAAAATGCCACTAGGTGTTCGTTTGTAGTGACAGTGTTATTTCTTGAGAACTTAGGCAGATGCTCCTTGAACTTAGGAAGTGGATGAGTAGCAAGTTCTAAGTTAAGAGGAGAGGACACATGCCACGGTGTGGTTGTGGTGTCTTCTTCAAAATGAAAAAGCACATACTTTTTAATAACTTTGGTGGGATTTGTGGTAGATTGGACAGGGATATGGTGGCTATATAAGCTATAAATCACCGATGAAGATGAAAACTGAGAAGAGGAAGCACTTCCAGTGCCACCAGAGAACCACTATATGCCATCTTTTGGATGATAGATGAGGGAAAGAAAGACGAACTGGATGAATCAGACAAATTTCTCCTTAGATGACTTTGTTGGGTAGATAACACGATGTTCCTTCTTCCTATTTCAACAATAGGATTAATTTCGGGTGATAAGCCTCTTCTTCTTATAGAGACACGAGAGTCTAAGGACATGAAAGAAAGGCCAAATTGAAGGAACAAGAAGGCTACTGTTGATTTCTAGGTTGTCTATGTCTAGCTTCCCAATTTTCTTGGGCACTAATATCTTGTTCAATTTCCACCCATGCATGATTAAGCTCAACATGGGTATTGGCAGTGTCTAAAATTGTGTTAAATAGATTCAAAGCAATGCTGGTCTGATCTTGAAGACCGGGCTTAATATTGGGCTTCCTTTCAATAGGCACAATCATTAAGAAATAAAACAATCAAAGAATCAAATATCAGAAAAAAAAGATGTATCGATGCTAATCAAGCATAAAATATTAACCAGAGAGATATCGAAGATCTCCCCAGTATGGTTGCCAAATAAATGTTGAGGAAAATATATGAATGATCTTACTCAAGCATTTTCAGATTCTGCTTAGATAAAGAAAAATAGACGGGAATGTCACCCTATGTAATTAATATCCTAACTCACAAGTATTGATTACAAGTTCTTAGGCTAGTCTTTTTATAAATAAAAGCTTGCTGGAAAATTCATTATAATATGATTTTCTGAATATAATAGTTGTTGAAATAAATGTAGAGACAAAAGTAAAGACACCAAGATGATAATCAGGACAGATGAGACATAAAGCAATCCTTTATTTCATTCCAATTCATCAAAGAGTCTTTCTCTTTACAAAATTTCGTGAAGAAGTTTTGGACCAAAGTCAAACTTAGACGTCCCCGATGAAACATACAAAAGGACCTCTGGCAGAAAATAAAAACTGAACTCTAAAAGTTGGATCAACTTGCCACA